>WSXT02243547.1:0-15474 GCA_011762715.2 Neuroterus valhalla | reverse complement strand
CTGCCTGTTTGGGATAAGCCTGCGGGAATATAGTATTCCCGCACAGTTTGGAGTGCGAAAATATTTTGGCATGGGATATCGCCATTTTTATGCATATCTTTGGAAAAATAAATTCTCTCTCATTTCTTGGTGTCCAGGCCCAGAGATCTTTCTGCAATAGCATACTGCAAATTTCAGTAAATGCCGGTAATAGGAATCTGCACAAGAATTTATATTCCTAGCTTAGAAATATGAATATTATAAATTCAAAAGCCCCCTTTTTATCAATGGTTCGTATTCCCCCTGATTTGACATGAACCTATGGGGTTGGTATACTGAATCTTAAAATTTGGCAGATACTCTACTTCTCATATAGAGGATATTGATATGCACACACATTAAATCCACATAGAAAGTTCTGTTAAGGGGGTTCTTTTCTTCATTCCTTTTCCCCGTATTTATTCTCTCTCCGCTTTTAATATATACCCTTCTGCTCACATCTCTCTTAATTTTCTCCCTTTTTGTTTCCTTAGAAATAATAGGGCCTCGAGTCCTCCAAGTTGCTCCTGCAATGTCCATTCTGCTCATCTCTTCCGTAGCCTCATCAATGTTTCGTGCTTTCCCCATTCTCCATCCCCAGAACTTCACAGCCTCTGCTTTTCTTCCTATTAATGACTGTACTAGATATCGTATTATGCAGGCTTGACTCCATTAAACTCGGGTTCTTTCATTCCTTTCAATAGAATATAAAACCCAAAAAATACGCTTGACTAAAAATTTTTCCTGTTAAAATATATTTCCCCTCATATTGCTGAATCATTATTTTTCTAAAGGTCTCTCATATCTGATGAATCCAATTTAATGAATTCTGCAGGAAATCAGAGACTTTATATTGCTGAGAGAAATAATATTTCAAATATTCTCGTATTGTAAGTGTATGTAATTTACTTTCTGAAGACAGCATATTTTACTGTACTTGACAAATGATATATGATAATTTATCCATTTTATATTTATATTCCATTTCATATCTATGATAATGATTGGTTTAAAAAGAGAGAAAGATATATTATTTGTGGCTAATAAAATTTTATTGGACCCTATCTTGAAATAATAATTTCTTCGAGCTGGCTGTTATGAAAGGTATAAAAACTAATGGACCTTCAGGAGTTCCTAGCCCATTCGCCGGTTCCAACCTTTTTTCCTTTTCCTTTTGCAGATACTCAATATAAAATAAAGGAATTGCGAGGAAGGTTCAGGGCACAGGAGTAAAAAACAAAGAGACTTTAATTTGTCGTCGGTCTTTCTCGGTTGCTTGATAGGGTCGTTTTAGTGGATGTCTTTTCAGAGATAGTCAAGGATTCTTGAGCTTCGCCTCGAGGTAGTGAAAGAGCTTTTACGATTACAGACGATCAACCTTTGGACTTAAAAGTTGGAGTGCACATGTATCCTGCTGCAGGAGGTTGGACGTGAATAGTTAGTTAGCGGAAAGGGTCAAATGCTGCAGCAACATCAACGTCGAAACTCATATTCGATATAAATGCATAGAAAAAGTAGGAGAGAAAAAAAAGGTTCAAAAAGAATTAGTTTCTGTCTGGGCGTCCTTATTTTCTCTGATCTTCTTTTGTAGATGAACAAAATATTTTGAATAGGAATTGGAGGCTGTAACATCAGAGTGACCCTGAAAAACACAATGGTTTTTTTGGTACTTACCCCTTTGTCATGTCAGACTTTTGCGTAAACATTTCATTTCTCCTAAACAGTTCCTCTTTGGCTCGACATGCTACACTTGACTATTCAATTGACTATAGGGTGATATAGAAAAAAAACTGATCTTTTTGGCCGAATACTAGCCCCCAATAACTGCTTCATTTGTTGAAAAATGATTGTCTTCATTAATTCTCTTCAGAAGAGTTTAAACTATGGTCCTGAGGCACAAAAAGATGAAAAAGCTCAATTAGACCAAAAATTGTATGCCTAAACGTGGAATATCATCCTTAGAGAGAGTAAGATATTCAGGGTGTCGACTTGACCGGGAAAGACCGGGAAATGACCAAGGAATTTTATTGACCAGGAAAAAACCGGGAAATGAGCAGGAATTTATTTTAAAAACCGAAAATTTGCTTAACTCAACCGCTCTCTTTTTATGAATAAAAAATAGATCTGATCCTCAAAATATATAAAAATATCTGCCATTCATGAGAGGAAGGATTTTTTTTACATTATAAGAAAAACATTTTGCAAAAATGCTCAAATTTGATAATCGAATTGATGATAACCCAAACACACAGGAAGAATTATTATCTGAATTTTTTCAAAAAAATGTATTTATCGCGTTTTATTTCCTTTTCCTCATTTATCTGACTTGGGACAGGCAATTTACGAAAATAATCATAGTTTTTATTGTAGGGCTGAGAGTTTCAGTGATGAAGTATAATTTTGCTTGGAACAGGAAATTTTTCACATGAAACCTGAGCTTTTCGAACTAATTATTAAATAAACAAAGTATTTCGAGCAGTCCTCAGAGTAGAAGTATCATTCGAAAGAAGAAATATTTCTGAATTATGATAGAAAACTCGTTTCCATTGTTCACTGCAAATTCATCCTTTTTTAGTAAAAAAATCAACTACTTGTTTGTTGAGAGTTACATTTTTAGGTTAAAGTTGCATTATTTCGATTCAAAATGCACCTCTGGCTGAAATTGTAATCTTTTGTTAGAAATCAATTCATATTTTTTTGGTAAAAATTCAAGTATTTAGTTGAACATTGATTTTTGATTTCGAAAATCAAAAATGGTTAAAAATTCATCTATTTGCTCAGTTTGATTGAAAAACAATTAATTCATTTGAAAATGAAACTGTTCTGTTTTTAGTGTGAAATAGATCTTTTTGATTTGTTGTGTCGTGTCTTTTTGAATTCGATATTCAATTATTTCATTGAAAGTTCACATAGTTTGCTGAAGAATCGATGTTTTGATGGAAAATTATTTTTTTCCTTGGAATTTAATATTCTCTTCTTCAAAATTTCTTCTTTACGGTTAATAATTCAAGTTATACAGTTAAACACTTTTCCATTTTAGTCGAGCATTCACCTACCTGAAACTTTTAATGTTTTTGGTTTGAAATTAATTTTTTGAGCCAAAAATGCCACTATTCCATTCTTATTTGAAGATTCTTGTATTTATTGTTTTCATTTAAACCATTTTATTGAAAAAATTGTATTTTTTTGGTTGAAAATTAATTTTTTATCAAAAATTGAACTATTCTAGTTAATTGCTCATCATTTCGGTTACAAATTCGCCTTTCTGGTTTAAAATTCAACTACTTCAGGTAAACATTTACAATTTTATTTGACTCTCCATCATGTTGTGTTAAAATGTAATGATTTGTTTGGAAGTTCTTTTTTTTTTGCTTGTTGGAAGTTAGTTTTCTTTATGAGTAATTTTTTCTTTTTTACTGAAAATAAACTCATTCCAATTGAAAATTCCATAGTTTTAGATATAATTTTATTCGTCTAGTTGAACATCAATTTTTTTCAATTTTGAATTTGAGTGTTCAAATTTTCGTTGCCAATTTATCTGTTTCAGTAAAAGTTAATTTATCTGTTCGAAAACCCAACTCCTTCAGCTGAAGAATCTCTTTTTTAGTATAAAACACTTATGCTTGGTTTAAAATTGGTTTTTTAAACTAAAAATGGTACTGCTCCATTTTTGATTGGAAATGTTCATTTTTTGACTTTGAAATCGACTATTTTGTTAAAACATTATATTTTTTCTTAGAAAATGATTCTTTCTATTTGACAATTAATCTTCTTGTTTGAATATTCACCTTCTTGGCTGAAAATTGAAGTGCTCCAGTGAAATATTTATCTTTTTAGGTCAAAATTCATCTCTCTGTATTGAACTTCAACTGTTCTGGTTGAAGATTTATAATGTTATTTGAAAATTCACCACATTGACTAAGAATTGAACTATTTTGTTGGAATCCCGTTTTTTTACCATCGTAAATTGATTTCTTTAATTGTTAAGTTAACTCTCTCAATTTTCGTAGAGAGAAATTATATTTTTTCGTTGAAAATTTGAGTATTCTGGTCAAAATTGATTTTTTTTTTGCAATGTTTGGTCTGTTGTGTTGAAGGATCCTTAGATGGAACGTCATGAATAAAAATAGATGTTTTCGTTTTGCGACAAATATAAATATGTTACTTCTAGTTGACCGGGAAATTGAAAAACTTGACCGTGAAGAACCGGGAAATGGCCGGGAATTTGAAATCACTTCACGTGATATAGAATAATGAAAAAATTTGTGTCGAACGCCTATCATATTTACGGAAATTTATGTTAATTCATTATCCTTTGAATCCCTTTAAACTCTTTTGAAAGCCTTTTTTGGAGCTCTTGACATTCCTTTGAATCTCTGAAATCTAGAAATCTAGTAATTTATTGTACTTTCAAAAAGTCGGTTGGTGAACCATTCTTGAACGAATAATCAATAAATATCTTTGAATTCAAAAAGGTAGTCACAGAATATAATAATAATAATAATAATAATAATAATAATAATGATAATAATAATGATAATAATAATAATAATAATAATGATAATAATAATGATAATAATAATAATAATAATAATAATAATAATATGAACTAGTTTAATTTGGGAATATAGTGGAGTTCATAAGCATCAAAATTTTATTTTATTTTTTCTCGTACCTATTAAATTCAACGCGGCAAAAATTTTCTATCAGAAAAAAAATTTTTGTGTACATGAACCTTAGAAAGGACAAACAATTAGAATTTCGAAGTAAAAAAACTACCCATTATTATTAAGCTGAATTTAAAGACTTGTATTTGGAATTCAGATAATGAAGCACTTAATTTGGATCAAATTTGCTGAATATTTAATCCAAAACAATTAAATGGTGTAAAATATTTCTTGAAGTATTATTTTCTACTGTATACTCTGATTGGCTCTTTTTTACGGAAGAGTCAAGTTTCAACCCGAGGAGACTTGTGCATAATGGATACCAATACTTACTGAATAATACAAAGTTTCTTACAATAGAAATGGTATTGATCTTCTCTTATAATCTCTCACAAGAAGTGTATTCAAATTATTTCTCGTATAGCAGTAAATAGTTCAAAATTCTTCATTTTCCTGAATTATATAAAATTATACCCATACTGAATGTTTGAAAAATATGTATTTTAACCAAATTTCAAGAACAAAAAAATAGAAAAAATGATTATAAGATAAGATTCAATTTATCAAACGTCAATATTTCAGTTTTAAAACATTTCTTTTTAGTTCAGTAACAATATTGAGAACATGTTCCATGAGATTACAGCTGTTTAATGGGATAGGTTAAGGAGATTCGTAGTAGAGAAGAACAGGTTTTTATACCTTAAGCAAAAAGAGAATTATTTTCAACGATTAAAAAATTTTTTTTTCTCCAAAATGACGCAAAATATAATTAGTAATTTATAGTTGAAAATTTCATCCACTGTCAGATATCTATCAATTATATCCTTATCATATATTTATCTTCTGTATTTTTACCAAATTTAACCCAAAAAATAGAGAAAATCTATAAGAATCGGCTAAAACAGAATTGAGTTTAACAAACTTCAAAATTTTTATTTTTCGTAACCTATGTTTTAAGTTCAGCAACAATGTTAAACCAAATGCATTCTAGTCGATATTTTATAGGTTTTTTTTTAATTCATATGAATAGAATGAATACAAATTTTGAAAAAATCAAATCAGAAGCTGATATTGAAATTTTTTCTCATAATAATGGTTAATAAAAGTAATAGTTAATAATAGTTTACATGAAATTAGAAATTGAGTATAACAGTGTTGAAAATTTATGTTTTTGGTTGAAAATTCCACTATTTTGGTTGGGAATTAGACTTTTTGGTTGAAAATTCACCAATTTATTTCGAAATTGAGAGTTCAATATATTTGGGTTTAAGGTTTAACTGTTTAGTTCATAATTAGTCTTTTATGCTATAAGATTCAACCAATTTTCCGGTCGAAAATGCACGAATTCTTTCCATGAAAATTCAATTACCTTGTTGAAAATTCAACTGTTCTGTTGGAAAATCGTACTCTTGCAATAGAAATTGATCTTTTGTGCTAAAAAATTGATGTTTTTGGGTTGTTAATGAACATTTTCGTTGAATATTAATCTGTTTTTTTTTCTAATTCAACAGCTTGGTTGAAAGTTGAACTTCTTTGTCCCGTTTTAGAATCGTATTGTATTTAGTAAAAAATTAATCTTTTATCTTAAATAAAGTGTTCCATTTTTGGTTAAAAATTTATCCCTTTTAAGTTGAAAATTCAACTGTTTGGAAAAAGTTCATACGTCCCGTTGAAAAAACAAAATTTTCTGAAAGTTTTTTTTTCAAATTTAGAAATTTGACAATGCTATCCATTAGTACAAAATGTTATTTCTCGGGTAAAAATTTTAGACAATAAAAATGGATTTTGATGAATATTTCGTCAGTCTCTTGAAAATTCAACTGTTTCGTTGAAAAAGCGTCCTCTTCAGGGGTGCCAAGAACATATCCGGGCCCGCCCGGGGTTAACCATGCACGGCCCCCTTCACCCCCCCCCCCCCCCCCGACTGATAAAATGAAATTTTGTGAAGAATTAAAACTGCGGGCCCGGGGGAAATCCTCCATTCCCCCCTCCCTCTCTACGGCCCTGGTCCTCTTGCAATGAAAATTTATGAATCATGTTATATTAATATAATTTTTTCTTTCAACTCAACTACTTCGTTGAAAGTTGAACTTCTTTTCTTTCGAAATTCGTTTTGTATTTGGTTGAAAACTGATTTGCTGTCTGAAAATAACCATTCCATTCCTGGTTAAAAATGTATCCTTTATAAGTTGAAGATTTAACGTTAGGGTCAATAAATCGATTATTTATATTAAGAATACCTCTTTTTAGATAGAAAATGATTTTTCAAAGTGAAAAATTCAACTAATCCATTTTTAGATTAAAACTCATGTTCTTCAAAACGCAAATTCAAGTATTTGATCAAAAATTTATTCATCTGATTGAAAATTCAATTGCCTGATTGAAAAATAGTCCTTTTGCATTGAAAATTCATCTTTTATGGTAGAATATTGATCTTTCTTGGTTGTAAATGAACATTACTGTAGGATAATTATCTTTCTCTTCCAAATTCATCAGTTGGTTCAAAAATTTCAATCATAAATAGCCTAAAATTTGTAACTTAGCTTAGTACATAAATAATATGAACGATAAGTCAACATTTTTTTAAAATAAAAACTGTTACGTTCCTTTAAACAAAAAAGAAAAAGTGTGCTAAGCTCGCGATTGATAATACTAGTTCAATGTTTGCTTCGAATATTGTTTCAATTTTTTCAAATTTAAATAATTGAGTGATCAATTTTTACGGGCTTCTAACGAACATATTAGAAATTTTGTTAGTTCACGGAACTAAGTACAAAATATTTTTTTTTTTTTTACTGTAAAATGAAGTAAATGCTATATTTTTTCCGAGAGTGGAACAACTTTATGCTATGAAAACTATCATTTATATTTAGCGTTATTTTCGAGGAAGATGAGATTGTTTAGCGCTTCAAATAATGTTCCTTCAATTTAAGAAATGAGAAACATTTTTTTATTTGCTTCGAAGCTCAGGAATTTTTTTAATTTCATAAAGCATCTTCTTCGCATTGTTATTGAACTAAACACAAACGTTTCTTGAAATAAAATATTGAAGTTCGTCAAACAACATGCTCCTTCAGTCTGTTTTTGGTACGAATAACATCTTTTGGTCCGTTGGCACACACGTGCGCTATGTAAGAATGGTCTCCATATCAATCGAGCAAAGCAACTAGCCCACGCAAGACACGGGTCATTCACAAAAGCTGCGTGTCCTACGACACGCATTGTTTTATAAGAATTTTTGTTCAACTTCTAATATGTTATATTGTATATTTTGTGCCGTTTCCAAGAAAAAATGAGCATTTTGATCATCAAGAAAGGAAAAATTGTTTGCCTCAAAAACGCGTAGTACAATATTCTTCTCTTTGTATTATCGAGTATGTACTGGTATTAAGCACGTACCACCATTGCACCATCACCTAAAGTAATAATTCTGAACAATTATTATTCAATATTAACAATCTTCCCAATCCTTTTGTCTGAATTTATAAAAATCGATGAGTCTCTAGCTCAAACAAATGGATCGGATTTTCTCAAACGAGCTTTGAGACGTATCAAAATCTTGAGACAAATTGCCAATTCCTTGCTCCTAAATTTCCGTGATCTTGATCTTGATCCACGGATTAAGGTGCCTCCTGGGACCCCAACAAACGATGTTTCCCAGATTCTCATTTCTGGACTACGTGAGTCTGAAACAGTCTAAATCTAAAAGAAATAAGACGAGGGTATAAAGATTAGAGAAGGCTACCCCTGACTTTTGCTGCGGGTCATGGCAGGTCGTCGAAGGGAATCAATATCAAACAGTGAAACAATAACTGTGTGCGTATAGTTGTTATAAGGTGGCACAAGCGCGACGTTTTACTCAACTAGGCAGAACTTGAGTGGATTTTGGCAAAGAAAACATCTACCGCGGGCAAAGAGGCGCTGCTATATCAAAACAAACATAGCTGCGTATGGGATTCGGCATGCATATGATTAGCATTAGTCTTAACTCGTTTATTCAAGTAAAGTATAATTTAAATGCACTTGCAAAGCTGACACAAGCCATAGGTTTTATTTAATGATCATGATGTTGGTTCTATTTAATAATCACGTAATAACTGTATAAAAAACAAACCAGGACAAACAAACTAGTTTGCAGAGAGCAAACTAGTATTTGTTGATCAGTATCTTGAATCGTTTTAACCATTCAGAACGTTTATCAACAACAATGCTTTCTTCAACAAGATTTTCCACTGTAACAGTACCACTGTCAAATTTTGGTACTTTAAGGAAACTCAAATTAGTGTAGATATTTTTTTTGGAGTCACAACTGACAACCCAGCACACATTGCCTTTGCGAGTATCGTTTTCCTTTCTACGTTCCCGGGAGAATTCCATTTTTAAGATTTTATATTAACTTATAAACTTCTTATGTACATCCAACTGATTATTCTGACACAAAATTAATTATTATCGCGTTATTTGAGTGTAACACGAATGTAAACACTGCTACGTGTATCCCATAGGCAGCCATGTTGGTTAGTTCACTAGATGGCCATCAGGTCTCGCATTGCAACTTTAAATTCCCATTAGCTCTACTTTTCAGAGTACCGTTACATTACCCTATCGTGCACTTTATTCCACTAGGTCGTTGGTAATCCCTCTGCTAAACGCGGATCTATAGTGCATATTTTCAATCATCTAGCTTGCAAATGCGTAATCGATCTTCCGTGAGGCTCGTGGAAGTGATTCCAAATACCGAATCTTTGATGCATAAAGTTCGACGGTATTTATCATTCAGATGAAAGGGCTGATTAATTTCAAACTAGGATTTTGCTCGCAATTCATGAATAAGTGATTTGAGGTATTGATAATTTCATTTTAAAATCGTATTTATTGGAGGGTGGTACAAATGCTCGTTTTATAGGATGCATGATAAGAAATTACAAATTTATACTTTGATTAACGATATTTAAAATATTTGAGAAGTTTTTTTTTTAATTTGGTTGGAATTATCTTTGAACTTTCTACTTTTAATCGTCCTCTTCTTTAAACACAAAAAGACTTGCGTGAAGAAACGTATTTTATTTTCTTTAAGAGTGTGTCAACAATTTTAGATTTTCCGTCATTTTACGACGTATTTAAAGATTGTTGACTTACCTGATTGATTTTCAAAAATTCCATTTGTGACAATGTGTATAGTTGAATGTTATTTACCATTTATTATAAATGTTTATATTCTTATTGCAGAAATGAGGTTCATCAACTTCTTCAAATAACCTCGAACTTTTTACATGTTTTTTTGACTGCGCAATTAAAAATAAAAAGGAAAAAAAGATGTCACTCTTACCCCAAGTCTGATTTCTGATGACCCTGTCATAATTTATCATCAATAATAATAATTAGACGAATGGATATTAACAACGGATATTCAGGGAAAATATAATATCTTCCTTCATTCCTAAAAAAAATTACCAAAAGATGCTTTTTGTACGAACAATTTGAATAAAATAATAGTACTTATTAATAATAAGTTATTGAAGCAATAATCAATGCCAGCAACCATTTTTGTACAAATGATAAAAGATCTAATCCCTATGTTATGACAAAACCATGTTTTTTTTTTCATTCCGAATTTTCCCTTATCACATTTACCCTGTTATCAAACTTACCCCTATCAACCTGATTGAACTTATTGAACCCTATTGTTCTAATTTGAACCAGTGTGTTACACTGTAATAATATTAAGACGACGGATAGATGACATATGACTTCTAACGTAAAATTAGGAAAGAAAAAGTTAGGTTGCATTTTTTCCACAAAACCGATGAGCAAAAATATCGATCAGATATGTTATATATCTTCTGCAAAAAAATAATTTTTTTCCATTATTTTTTCCTGTTTCTATACTTCATTTTCCAAGCTTTGAAAACATTAATGCCTATACATAATTCCACATACGAATAGCTGCCATTATATTCAACTCAATTTATTAGTATTTCCCTTTAGAAAATTATACTTCTTGGATTTCCTCTTGGACAGAAAATGGATTTTGAAGTCAAGCCCCAAAATTAGTTTTAAAAACTTGAAGAGTTAAAAATAACATTTGTATCCGAATTTTTATACAAGTAGTCGGAAATCCTTCAATAAAGATAGACGCAGATTCGAAAAATGTTAGAATAATGTATTTTTTGTTTAAATATTAGGGGTTGCAACATTTTCTTATACTTCGTTATCATAGGAAACAAAGATTTTTCTCATTCTTTCAATAAGATCGATTATTATTCGTCTCAGACTCTTGATCAAGAATAATATTCAAAAGGGTTGTAGGAAACTACGAAAAATGATTTAAAAAATAGTGATTACTAAAAAATCTTCTCAAATGAGATTAAATTATTAGTTTACAAAATTTAAAATTTTAAAGAATTTAAACTTACTTCCCTGTTATATGAAGTTCATTTTCATAAATCTCAAAGGTAAAGCTAGTTATTGAAGAGAGGAAGAAAGAACATAATTTTGCTCTAAATGATTATTTCTCTTACCAGGAGGGAATTCTACTTGACAGTTTTTTAATTAAAAATCCGCCCACCTGCTTTCAGAGTGCTATCTCGTGCTTGGAAAAATGTTCTAGTCCAGCATTTTGTTTCTAAATTTTATATTTAGATATTACTTTTCCAACAAATTCCTTTATCATCATTCGGTTTATTGTTATTTAAAAAAAAAAAATAGTTTATTGACTATTAATTTTCAATTATAAAATCATAAATTGTTGAAGCTCATTTTGCCTGAAATTCTCTTAAATTCAAGCATGCATGAAAAAAATTATATTTGAAAAAAACTACGGACATTCAGGGAAATCAACAAAAGGTGCTTTATGTGGGAGCAATTAGAAGCAAGAACTAATGTTAGCCACCTTCTTTCGACAAAGAACAAAATATATCTAATATAGTCTAATTATAATAGTAAAATAATTGAAGATTCTTTGATGCATGATGGATTTTCATTCTAAAAATTCAAGATAAAAAATACACGTATTCTCATTCTTCCTCTTTTTAAGTCAGAAATAATTTTATACTTAGAAGATTATCTAAATATAGGTCAATTCTAAATTAACAATGACATTTTTTTTAATGTAAGCTACAACAATATTAATGTTATGCGAGTCACAAAAATATATTTTAAGATATTCCAAAAGAAGAATCTTGAGATATTTCATATGACAAACGAAATTTAAATAGATTTAAAATTTAAATCTCATATCTAAAATTCGAATGACGACTTCAATAACTTATTATATAATCTTCCAATTTTGGAGACTGAAATCTTCTAATCGTATATACAAAATTTTTAATATATACGAAGTAAATCTAGGTTCACCGAAAATGTTTGTGTTACGCGTACCGGATTTCGGTAAAATAGTGCCTTTCTACTTTCCCGATGTTATACGTACCGAATTTTTATAAAAATTTCCACAATTTCTAACATAAAAAACTGTTTTATCAACAGTTATTTCGAAAAATTAGACGAAATTCTACTTTAATTTAATTTTACTTTATCATAACAAACGTTTTGAAACTTTGCAAGTTTCGTCGAAAATTCGTATAAAAATTTGATGTTTGTTGTTGGCTTTAGAGTCAGGTGGAATTGAATACAAGTTACATTGTTTCAAACGTTTCGACACACAATGGTGGCCCTCTTCAGTGGATTTTTAATAAATCTGTAACGAAGTACATAATTTTTTGTCAGGAAGCGAATTCTTAATTAAAAAGTATCATTTTTTTGTTGATATCACAATTCTAAATTGAAAAAAATGAAAAAATTATATTATCTATGATATTGTTGAATTTGATTTGTGATAACAAATTTAGTTTTTCTTAGAGTAGAAGTTTCTCTGCAAAAGTATATAGTATATAAGATTTACATATAGATAAAATATATACATATATAGTGTAAATATAAAATTATAAAATTTGTAAATGAGTTGAAAATTCTTGGAAAATTATAACTAAGTGAGTACATTTCTGTAATTCACATATAAAATAATACAATCCATTTTTTTCATTATCATATGAGTTTTAATATCCAAATTTGATGTTTACTATATCAGGGGAATTTCTTTGTTTATTATTAGAATCGTATTCCAAAATAGAAAATATTTTGTTTTAACCCTCTCTTCATTATTTAATGTACCTTTTATTTTATTCAAAATAATGTTTTGTTTCAATCTCCTTCTTATTGTTTAGAATTCATTTAGCTATATTCAATATGAAAGCGGAAAGAAAAATACTACATCTCACACACTTATCGAAAAGTATTTTATACCACAAGAGCCGAAAAAATCATCTCAAAGTTGGTATTTTGAGGTTGGAGTGGTATAAAATGAGTATTATTAGTAATATAACTAACCTTAGAATGAAACGGAATATTTCTTCACACCATTATTTACATAACCTCTGAAGAGTGCAAGGCGGGAATTGAACCCGCAACCAGACGGAGTGGGTCCAAAGCTCATATCTCAGCCGCCACGACCAACTGACCACACTGTAACTAACCTTATTAGATATAGTAAAGATTTTTTGTCTTGTTGAATAGATAAATTTATTATATTTGACGATTTAGTTTCTGAGAATCTTGAAACCAGGCTTGGAAGTTAACAATAATAGTGGTTTATTTGAACAGTAGTAAACACAAATTCAGAGCAATTTTAAAGTGATGAAATCAGACTGAGATTTTTCCATATATTGGTTGCGATATTGGTGCTATTGCAATTTTTCATTTATAATATTTATAATGTTAAAAGATGGAGTTGTATAGACCCTCAGTTGAAATAATAATTGTATATGATAATATTTACAATATTGAAAAAAGTGTGATAATCAGATGAATTTGCTTTGGAATGTCACAAAATCGAAATAAATTCTGAAAAGTTTGATGTTTATTCAATACTTAAAATATAAAAAAAAAATCCGAAATTGTTTAAATCTGTCAAAATTTCTGGCAGTGTAGAATCACTGCCCATGTTCCAACAGTTAATATTCAAGCTTAAATCTGCAACTCCTGGCAATTAAATAAAAAACCAAGAATCCAACGAATAAATTTGGACGAACACCTTCGAATATACCTTTTAATTTTAAAAAATTGTGAAAAAAAGGAAAGAGATCAGAGAGGAAGCTACCTCCGAATCCCATTCTTTCTTTCTTCTTTATCCTTCGTCTTTCGCCTCCCGTCTTTTGTCTTTTTCATGAATACAAAACAAAAATATTCGAAATATCTACCAACGAAATTTTTTGCCTTGATAAGGGTGTTGAGTGAACACCAAAACGTTGGTCGATATTTCGAATATTTTTGTTTTGTTTTTTTGAAAAAAAAGACGAAAGACGAAAGATAGGAAAAAGGGGATTTGGAGGTTGCTTTTTCTTTTATCTTTCCTCTTTTTCTCTTAATGTTTGTTTTTTATTAATGAGTATATTTGAAGGTGCTCGTTCAAATTTAGTGGTCGGATTCTGGGTTTTTTATTTGATTCCCAAGAGTTGCAGATTTAAACTCGAATTTTGGACGATAAAAAGAAATTTGATTTTTTCCCCGATTTTAAATTTCTTAGTTTTCATTTAATATTCGACTATGAAGGTTAAATTTCTACTTCCGGGTCTTCTCCTTGACTCAGAGTCAAGAAATTGACTCAATCAGGAAATATTATCTGAAATTGATTTGAAAAATGAAAGATTAATAACTGCAGATGTAGATTATCGCGAAATTAGCATTTCTCATCCCACATGCAGTGGTCAAAGGAAGAAAAGGAAGAAAAGGAAGAAAAAGTAGGATCGCTTAAGAATGAGGATCGTAAAAGTGGTTCAGACTAGTCCGTAGAAGGGATGGTAATGGGGAGAGTGTAAAACGTTTCTTTTTTATGACACACGGTATAGATAGGCGTATTCGGTGGTTGCTGTGGTAAAGGTGGGGCATTATGGCCAGTGAGCAATGGATCGCCTCTACACTCTACAGTTCTACACCCGCAGTTTGTGTTTCACATTCGTGCATTGCGTACACGCACCCTGGAAACCGGGAGTTTTACCCCTTATTTTAACCCGGTCGAAATAACGTTTTAGTTTCCGCGCAATAATGCCCCAGGCATAGGCTGTGTCATGTTTACCCCGTTCACCCCAACCCTACCGAGACGAGTGACCCAAATATTTTGTGACCACCTCTTCTCTTTGCGCTTTCTCGCCTGGATTACTAAAACCAAGAGAAAATTTTAAACAAAATTATGGTGACAAAGGAGAAGGAGGACTGGAGTGTGCTTTACAAAAACTACAAAAATTCAAAAGTATAGAGACTAGTTTTTTTCTTTCTGTTTTTATTTCAATGTTTTTCTTCCTCAAGTGAGAGTGAGACATTTTTTTTTTGCAAAGCTTTTAAGATTGATTATTTCAAACCTCAATCCTTGTAATGATATTCCAGATATTCATAGTAACATCAATGTGGAACTTCTTATAACTTTGTTTCAGAATTTGAAATATTTTAAAGATGCGGTATAAAATTATTTCAAACTGGAGATTTTTTTTTCATTTTGATGTCTTTCCCTAATTTTGAAGGGAATGGACCTTTCGGAAAATATTTTTTCAGTCCGAAGTAAAATATTAGTCGGAGAAGACCGAAAAAGTTTCATTTTTCTCTCCCAAACACACAAAAAAAAAGTTCTTTAAAAACAACTTTTATTACTAATTCTATTCTCGTTCACGTATATTACGAATTTTTAGGTGCGGAAATCTGAAAAGGAATTAAACCTAAAAAATATTTGCAATTGACTTAA
>WSXT02243536.1:0-15474 GCA_011762715.2 Neuroterus valhalla | reverse complement strand
ACTCTCCGTGGCCCGCCGAAGCTCTTCCAGAGTGCGAGGCGGGAATCGAACCCACAACCAGACAGTACCGTGGGTCTTAAGCTCATGCCTTAGCCCCCACGACCAACTGACCACTCTCTACCAAAATAAATTAAATTTGGAAAAAAGGCATACTCAAGCAAAGAGGGTTTTTTACAGAGGAGTGGGAAAATGGTTGAATTTTCAAGCCAAAAAGATCAACTTTCTGCATAACTATTGATTTTTGAACCCGAAATGATGGTGTTTGAAGGAGAAATGATTGATTTTTTGGGAAATTGTTAAATTTTAAACCGTAAAAGATGAGTATTTTATCAAAAGGGGTCAATTTTCGACAAAGAAATATTATTTATCCAAAAAAAAAAGAAAATAACTATCAATTCCACGAAAGAGAAAGGTGTTTTATTTGTTAATTTTCATAATCGTAATTGAAATGATATTTATTTTAACAATTATTGTTTGCGATGAAGATTGTTAACTGCCATCGAAATGTTTTTTAAAAACTTAGAAGTTAGTTATTTACAGAAGATTGGATCGAAAGAATCAAGTTTGTTCCTCCAAAAATAGCCCAACAGTGCATTTGTTAATTAGGGAGGTTTAAACAATTATGAATTTTTATTTGATTACCAAATGTGTTACTAAGGTTCCACTTCTAAGTAATATATGTTTATTTCATAGAAAAGACTGGAGTTATTGAATCAAAAATATCTGATATGGATGTTTTTTTATAAAAATTACTTTTAAAACGGAACATTATGTATCAACTGTCAATAATTCGACTGAAATACACTTTTTCTTCACGAATTGTTCAAATTTGGTGCGAAACAATTGACTAATCGCTGTCAATCTTCACGAAACTATTTTCATTCACTTATTTGTCCGAAGCTTTTTTTTTCTATATAATGACTGTGAATCCCGAAAAGCACCTGATACGGTCGGATCTGGGAGATCATTCTGCACAATATTCAGTAAAAAATTTCGGGTACCTATAAAACCATATCACCCCTGCTGAGTGTTTTCCTTAGTAATTCTGCCAGATGCTACCCCTCGCCCTCGCCGCAAAGGTTCAGGCTACCACTGCCTGACCCATGCCGACTGTCCCATGCTTTTGGTGTTATTGGTTGATGTTGTTGCTCAAAAACTCCACCTTTTTGGGCGTGCCTGTCATATTTCTGTCTCTCTTGCACACTCAGCTCGGAGTTGCTCTCGGTGTACCCAGCCCTCTTAATAGATGATGATTTGTTAAACTTTTTTTCCATTATTATAAATTTATTCAAATGCAAAAACTTATGAAAATGTAGAAACGAGCAACTTTCTTAAGTTTTCAACATGCCGAAAGCACGCGATAGTTCCAAACGGTTGCCCATCCAAGTACTGACCGCGACCGATGCTGCTCAACTTCAGGGATCAGACGGGAACTGATTTTTTGAGCGTGGCATGGCCGTTAATATTTTTGAATGTGAAATTTGGATTATTTGATTGGAATCCAGAAAATTCATACTACTAAAACATTGAAGATTTTGGAAATTTTTACAATTATTAAAATTTATCAAAAAAATTTCGACAATTCATTTGTGCGCCGTTTTGAATTGAAAATTGCATTTATTCCAGAAGAACTGTCTCTTGTTCCCGCAGAAGTAAGTGCAGTCCATCTCATAAATCCACCTAATATTCTAATCTGTGGTTGACTTGTTAGCGACTTGTCAACTTTCTAAGTTGTCAGGGATTTGGCAGTTGGCTTCAGTCCTTCGTAAACTCTAGAAATGAACGTTTTGAGACATATTTTGAAATCAAGGGTGTGCGGCAAAGCAGGAATGGTGAAAGCCTCACGGAAGGAAGGAATAAGGCAAAGGGCAGGGTAGAACTGAACTTTGCCATCAGGGAGGCCGTCGGTGGCGAAGGAAACGTGCGTAAGCTCGTTTTCCGCAAAGAGCTCGAGATACTTGACCTTGATATCCCAACAGATGGAAAGGATGCCGAATAGGAAATAACAAGACACTTCTGTAAACAGTTGAAGGGTGAGTTCAAAATAAGCTTGACGAAGAGGGCCTTCAGGTGTAACTCAAAAGTTTTACGTTGAGTCAAACGAAGAGTTGGTCCCAAGGCTAATCCGAGCAGGGTACCCTGGAATCGAGTGGGTTCCCTGCTGCTCTCGACAGGAAGACATACTGCTGGCGGTGTAGCAAAGAGGGACACAGTTCAGCGGAGTGTGCAAGTACTCTTCACTGCTACCTTTGCACTGCGGAGCAGGACGGTGCTTGGACGACCATCTTCAGGGTACTGCTACGTGTTCGATATTCTAAGACTCAGACTCAAAAGAGAAGCTTTGAGGAATCGCACAGTAAGCCCCTGCCGAGATTCCGAAGGCCGAACAGTCGGATGCACGACAGTGTCGCACTGCTGAGGACGATGCGTACATATATGCAGGGTTAGGAGCAGGTGTAAAGGCAAGTGGCAAAATAACAGCAGGAAGCCGAGGCGCGGATTGCGGCCTAAGGACCTAAGGCTCTGGAGTAATGCAAAAGCGGTTCTCGAGTCTTGGGTTGGCAGGGAGAGGAGATAAGTTGAGTGGGTATTGTCGTTTCTAGGCAAAGTCCCATACTCTGTGCGTAAATGAATTCTCATCTCCTGTACAAGAAAAAAAATCCCACAGATCTCAAAAGACACGGAAAAGACCAGGGACACCCAAATGAGAGTATCGTAGTTTGGACCTAGGTCTACAAAAACCTAGATATATGTGGAATGGTGTAAATGGAAAATGCAGAAACCGAATCATAATATTATTGTCTGACACACGTTGCCCTAAAGATAACTTCTGAAACCGTCTGGTTTGGGTCTGGAATTTCACATATATGAATTAAAACAAAA
Organism: Neuroterus valhalla; assembly: GCA_011762715.2. Taxonomy (NCBI): domain Eukaryota; kingdom Metazoa; phylum Arthropoda; class Insecta; order Hymenoptera; family Cynipidae; genus Neuroterus; species Neuroterus valhalla. The sequence continues at coordinate 12,591 of WSXT02243536.1, read as the reverse complement.
TAATCGTAATGAATTAATTTTAGTGGCGAATGGTGCTTATGCTCGGCAGAATCCTGTTCCCCTTTTTCGAAGTGACTGAAAAGGGGAACACAAAAAATCTCCTACGAAGATATATTTACATCAAGGGTTTACAATTAATTTTTAATTTCATAATTCCAATAATTTTTTGATTTATTTAAAAAATTGAATTGGACAGTGAAGAAGATTTATTCCCTTCTGGAATAGAGGATTCTAATCACTCTACCACATAATAAAATTTACTGTATTCGATAACAGAGAAAAGGAAAAATGATAAATTCAATGAGCTCTGCTTCTATTGATGAAGAACAGAAATATCTAGAAATAATATGCTATTTTACTTTTCAGAAAGAATCGAGAATATTTTCCAATTCAGGTCAGCCTCAATCAAGGTATTTCTATTACCCGAATTTCCGACCACTTTATCAAGAATTGATGTGAAATTCTTAGAAGTATTAACTGCCGTGTGACGTCGAGCGTGAACTTTTGACTGGAAAAACGCGTGGAGAATGAAGATCAATATTTTCTACGTGATAGTCGCAATCGTTTATGCAAAATCAGAAACTGGTTCCCATGAATACGAATTTGGAAACCTAGCACGAGGCTGATTCAGAGTAGAATCTACTCTTACCCAGATAAAGATTTAAATGGTTTATCTTTTCTTTGAATCTATATTGAGTCTAAGTGCGTCTAAGCGAAGTGTATAGTCGATATTAGAGATTCTGTCAGAGGGAACTACAGAGCGTCTAGGAGAGTTGGTTAGACTAGCGACACATTGCATAAAAGACTCGTTTTCTAGTTTTGAACCGTCATTTATTCGCTTTCCCCACTGATGGCAAAATGAGTCCCTACTCACGAGCTACTGTTACCAGGGCGCCTTACTTGAGTACATTCGAATAAAAAGGGTTTGTCGCCTATTGTCCCTCTTTCGGTAAATGTGATGAATCTATTCTGGGCTCGCGATACGTTACGTTCCAAAAAAAAAGAAGCTCCACGAAATAATAATAAAAAATACTGCTGAGTTTCATATGCGCGTTAAGCAATGCAAAATAGAAAATATTGTCCAATATAACAAATAAGCAAATGTATGCTTCAACCAAAATGTGTTTTGAAAAAAATTTTGAACATACCCATTTTGGATAGGTTGTGGTAAGTTCCACAGGCATCTGCCCCAATTTTAACGCTTCTACTATCTGACTGCACTCCATGAATGTTTGCATTGGTACCAACATTTCAATCAAAACGATTCCTAAACTATAAATGTCGCTCTGTAAGAAGAAAAAAAGAATTAAAAAAGAAATCAAAACGAAGAAAGTGAAGTTACAATATCTTTTTACCTTAGGATTACATTCGCCGTTCAACTGTTCCGGCGCAGCGTACATATGTGTGCCGAGTACAGAATGATGGCTCTCTCTCTGCAAAGGACACGCTAATCCAAAATCTCCCAATTGTACTTGAAGCTGCCTATTGGTCGATATAAAAATATTGCTCGGCTAGAATCAGAAAGAGATTTAATTCCAATAGTCTATTGCTTTATTGTCGTGATTTTGACGATTCGAAAGCTCAAAAAAACATATTACCTTGATATCGTGATGAACAATATCGAGTGAATGAATGTAGTCCAAGCCGTTTAAAATTTGTATTACTATTGCGGCGATGATCGGTTGTGGGGTTACACCCACTCTTTCGTCCAGCCATTCCCTCAATGTTTTGCCGCATAATGCCATTTGAATGTAGAGTGTAGAATACGTCTGACTCTGTTCGGAAAACAATTCGGATAAATACAGCAAAATCTTTTGTATTTCAGAAATCGGGACACGAAACCTCCTACACATTAGAGAACTTACGTTGCAATCTCAAGAGCTTAAAATTGAATGTGAACATAGGGGAGCTGGAGGCCAAAATCTGACGACGCATCAATCCCTGTTCTTACCTCCTACGGTAGAGAGGATGAGAGAGAGCGAATCCGTGAGACAAGCAGAGTAAATCATCGTTTTTCTTTGTTTATATAAAAAAAATAGCTATTCGTTAGGAACTTCCGAATTCGAATGAATCAGCATCTACCTTCGGGTACGTGTATAACACGCTCTATTTTGCAATAGCAGTCCAAGGAAGTAGATGCGACAGGCTGTTTCCAAAAAGTGACAGTGGAAGCCCTTAAACAAAACCTCTAAGCTTGGCTGGTGTGCGAAGTTCCTAATGTCCACAATGCGCAAGCGCAACTTTACCAAGCGGTGCACAGTTGGCTAGATAAAGAATTCGCTTTTTCTAATCTACTTATTCTGACAATTTTTATTAGATTTTAATGTTTTTCAGGAATGCTAAGAATTATATTCTCGAGAATATCATTGAGCTAGATTTTCTAATTCCATTCTGTAGACTTCATTATCGAAACAAACAGACAGTCGAAATAAAACACTTCATCAATATTATTATATCTCTTAAAAAAAAATTAATCCTGAGCATTTAAGTAAAGGTACTATATTCTTAAGTGATATACATAATTAGTTGAAGAATATACCCATCTGTTATTTCACAAATCACGTTTTGTGAAATGAATAGAATTTTAGCTGCAACTGTTACATCCTCAATTTTTCAAATTTTGTCTTAACGCAGTTAGGAAGCTCATAGGATAAACGAGTGGTAATTAAAGACAGATGTTCATTGACTGAGCTCGGGATTCACTCGAACAGATGTCAACATATGATAAACGCGCAAAAGCCGGCATATTATTTAAGCGTGAAACAGATCATGATGCATTACCACATATAGGAGAAACTTATCCAATGATAAGCGCGTTTTCTCATCGATTAATAACTTGTCGCATTCGAAGTAAACTAAGTCCCTTTGGCTGTGGCCTACGGTCGTCTTATGAGTCGTGAAAAATAAAGTCCGCAGTATTTAACGCTTGCGTAACGAACTGACGAGTGGATTCGCCACTGATACGTGTCGAGTATCGCTCGGTTGTTGAGTAAATGCAGTTTGCTCTTCATATGCAAGGAACAAAGAGATTTGTTAGCAGTCCACATTTAGCCAGGACCCAACCTAATTCTTCCTTCTTTTGTCCTTTCAAAAGAAAGGTACAACGTAAGTTGATCATGATTATCTGCTATTATTCTCATGGTTTATTGTGCCTTATTTTATTTTGTTGGCAATATATGTTCTGCATTTGTATACTTTTTTGTTCTAGAATTATTTAACACGCGATCCCCATTGGATTGATGAGTGACAACAAATCTACATAAGAATATAGTCAGGCTTCACCAACCTGATTTAGACAGCATCCTAAACTTCCTCAACTTATCGCCATACCAAATACCCTCGCTTTTACTCAGTTCGTAACACAACCTGACTAAGTAGAAGACCTAATTTCTGCTATGTATAAATTCTGAATTGGCCATTTGTTCATAATAGTGTTATCAACATCAACATTATTTATCGTTATTATTCCATCGTGCTCACATACTATGAATCAGAATTTAATTTGAAGTATTTTGACGGGAGAAAAGAAACGTGAGATCGACGAAATTCAAAAATGTACATCTTTTTTTTATTGAAATGATCATGAAAACTGTTATCGTTAATTCATGGTCATTTTTTATTCTAAGTGTTACCCCTTTCTTCCTTAATTATATGTTCTCGCATCCTGACACATAACAAATTAATTTTGCTCTTTTCTTCAAAGCAAAAAAATAGTAGTAAAATTACTAAATTTTAAGTTCTATTTGTCTTCATACTTACTAAACGGAATGAGTTTTGGAAAAAAGGCTTATAAATGTTGTGCAGAATGAAATTTTGAGCATTTCTAAGAAAAAAATGTTAATCGTTTGAAAATTGTGGGCTGTAATGGATTACGTACAGTAAATCTCTGATCCAGCCCACTTTGCGGTGTTCTAAACAACTATATTTTAAAGTGCACATCCGCGGAAATTATTCTTATTCCGTTGACTTTATTAAGTTATGTTGTACTTCCGAAGTAAGTGTTGCAGAAGTATATTGACAACATTTTACCAACTTTCTATTTACCGGTGGTCTCCTCGGTACCTCTGTGCTATACTCTCTTATTTGGGGTTAGCAGTCTAACAAGATAAGTAGGTTCAGACTGCTAACCTCAAAAAGGAGAGTACATCACAGAAGTACAGACCCAACACCCTCATAAGGGCAAATATTAATAAATGTGATGATCAGCGTAAGAGAGGCTCTGAACAAGCTGATGAACGTTCTATAGGGAAAGCTGCTACATCCTTAATCTTTAAAATTCTATCTTTGCACAATTAAGAAACGCTACAGTAACATAAGAATTAAAAGTTAGACATATAATAATGCATTCACATATCTAGACAAAACTTATGTAATGCCGATATAGTAGCTATGCTCGACATAAGGAAGTCACGGGTGCGCGGAAAGAGGCTAGTGCGCGGAAACATGCTCGAACGTGCAACAAGCGTCCTCACGAGTACCGCGCAAAGTCACGCGACATAAAATCTAAACTAAGGGTCTGACAAATAAACTGAACATATACTTGGAATCTGGACTTAATAATATTGTAATTGTAATAATTTCTAAATTTGAAATACGAAACCTAGTTAGGAATTTCGTATAGTTCGACTAAATAATGTCAATTCAAAAAGAATTGGAAATGAACTGAAATTGATATAAGGGATAGTTAGAACAAAAATGACAAACCCTACAGATAAAGTAGGTGAGCAGCTTGGATTTAGGAGGCGCGGCAGCACTGCCAACTCAAAACCTGGCACCTAATGTTGTCACGAGACCAATTATCAGAAATATGGTCTCAACCATACCCCAAAGCACGGGGGCTATCCCAAAAATGACACCACTCGAACTCCAAGAGGGAACTTCGAACCTATTAACAACACTTATTATTGGGATCATAAAAATTCACCCAACCTACGCGCACTGTACCCCCGAAAAACTATAAATGGTAAGAAATGAACAACGGAACATTCTCAGATGCGATTCGTTTCTAGAGAAAAATACTCAATTCATTCTGGAAACCGACAATTTCCTTGAAAGCGCAGAATATAACGAATTTATGAACAAACGGAGGAAAAGATTTTTGGAAAAAGGAGAGAGATGAGAAACAATTCCAGACTAAGATTGGGCCCATCAGCTTATAGCTTACAAAAACCACGTCGACTTTCATACAGTAATACAGAAAATCATAGCAGGCTGAAAAATAATAACTCTGGATTTCAAAACACAGACGGCAGTAAACCATTAGAGGATAAAAATATTTTTAATAAAAACTGATCATTCAGACTCTTGAGACCAAATGACAAGTCAAATAAACATTCACGATCCAGAATATCAAGGAAGACTGTCCCGCCTATTTCCTTGAGGAAATCAAAGAGGGTATAAAATAGACGATCGAAATATTTTAGAATACTTGGACGCATTATCAGTCGAGGATGCTAAAGATTGGGGTTCAATAAACGAAAATTCTTGAGGAACACTACTAGATTCTTTCGAAGATCTCAAAAACGCCTAAATAACGAAAGGTTTTTGGGGAAAACAGACGAAATATTAAGTTCTGCAAACAAAAACGGACTCAAGACATCAACTCACACCTTAAAGAAATAAGGAAATTATTTACAAAGCTCCATCCTATAAAAAATAGAAGATGGGAAGTACGTAAAACCAAGGAAAGCCTTCGCATAGAAAACAATATGTACTGTGACGGGGTATTTGAATACCCACAAAGATAATATAAAATGATTTGAAACTAGAGTAACTTCCTTTTGGGAAGAGAACATTGAACAAAGAATAAACTATAGGGCTGCCTGCGAGAAGCCATTGTAGTCAGTAATGGCTAAATGGGCTGGATAGTATTACTCCAAGATACTCGGGTTGAGGTAAATCATATTTGAATTCAAACATGTTTGAGGTTAGGATGTGGTTCCAAGAAGAACCAAGATACTTACCAGACAACGGATCTCCTGTTAATTAATCTCTCAACTCATACTTATTCCTGGTTCTCTTATCTGTGATTTATGTTCGACTTGAGACGATGGAGGGGGGGGGGGGACAACCACCCACTATAGCAGACAGGTAAGGCGCTGGTCCAGAGGAAGCCAGAGTCGCAATCGAGATGCTGAAGAATTCCAAATAATTGGGTGGATGAGATTCCCGCTTGTTCAAGAATATCCGGAAGTGATTACCCACTCCAAGATTTCGCTTTGATTGTTTTTGACGGATTGTATTTCACGGCATTCAAAAATTACTTATAGGAAAAGGCATGGCAGCGGCCTCTGTCGGCACGCTTGCGCATCTCCGGTGATCCTTCCCATCTACCTCGCGTGTCATGGTACGGGGTTCGCACGTCCCGCTAAAGGGAAGGAACGGTCGCCATGCTAGGTTTGCTGAAGTTTGTGATACACGAAATATTGTTTAAATTGTAAAAAATATTTTATTGCTCTAATTTTCAAGAGGAAAATCCAAAAGTTCTGCAAACTAGGAATACTGCTCCTTCTTTTATTTTAAAACATCTGTGACGCGATCCGAAGGAAGGGATCTAAGAGCGAAAAAATCGATTTCAGGATTATGGTCGTTTTATATTAATTAAGGGTTGCTTTTGAATGACAAAATAATAATCCTGAAATCGATTTTTTTGCTCTTAGTTCCCTTTCTCCGGAGCGCGTCACATTTATTAAGTTTGCAACCATGCAGATGTTACGGAAAAATGTTTTGTTTTCATTTTTTCATGTTTTTTAGTGTAATTTGTTCATAAAAAAAACAAAAGTTCTGCAAATTGGATAAAACGTAGGCAAAACAGTGAGATGCATATACTAACATTTGCAAGAATTTTTCAAAATAATAAAAAAACTTTTGAAAGTCAGGTGCAAATAGAGAAAATAAAAGTATTAATCTATTAGTAACTTTGCAACCATATACAAAATACGGATCCTAAATTTATTTACAAATATTGGTACTTTGCATATACACAATTTACAACAAGTTGCAAAAGTTCTGCAAATTTCAGCGATTGTTGCAGACAAAGTTTTCCATTACTGAAAAAATGTGCAAACTTGGTTATTTAACGGAACATATTTTCAAAAATTAAAGTTTATCTTACCCAGTTACTACCAATAACAAAAGTTTTATAAATTAGTCGCGGTCATAAAAATATATTAATCGATAGTATTAATAATAATATTGATTATGATCATGAAAATATATTAATTAATTAATCCGCTTTTCAGGTTTTCCTCCTTGCGGGTAAATTTACCCGCAACACAAATGAAACTTTTTATTCCCGCAAAACAGGTAAAGAATCTTTTTACTCCCGCATAATTTTCCACGCCGTTTATGATAGTCGGGGGTTATGCCCCTGTACCGCGCCAGGAGGCAAGCCCCCCGGACCCCAATTTAAATGTGTCCTCACAGTTTTTATATACCATAAACTTGTATATCATCACTCTACAGAACACCCTCTAATCGTGCCTTATGGGAAAAAATATTGTATGCAACACGGGGCTAAGCAGTCTTTTCTCACTCGTATTGAAACATTATGTAACGAAGGTTTGACGAACGGAACTGTCGGCATTGTCAAAGAAAGAGGACTTCGCACCCTTATTAGCTGCATCGAAAGAAGGAGTGACGGAAAAGAAGCTCTTCTGGAGGGATTATTATCTGTGACCGTGCACGAAAGATGCCGAAAATTGTACACAGATGAAAAGTGGATTAAGGCAGCGTTGAACCAAACACAAGAACCGAGTTTGAATGAGAGCGATCAAGAGCCGACTTCATGCGAACAATATCGTTTCAGGGATAAATGTTTATTTTGTGAAGAACAGATAACAGAAGAATTCATGACGAATTAAAGGAAGAAACCTTATGACAAGCGCAATAACGTTTATGAAATATGAAATCCTGGCACGAAAGATGGCATCTTGAAAGCAGCCAAAAATCACGAAGACGATTGGAGCAAAAATGTATGTGATCAAATATTATTTTTAAATATTCGTATTGTCGAGGCCTTTGTCTTACGGCTCATAAATTATTTTGAAATATGTTCATATTAACTTATGCATTCTCAATGAATAAATAGGTTTGGAAATTAGATTCAAAAGTTAAGATAATACCAAAAAGCAATATTTGTTTTTAAATAATTTCTGGTTTCTGAGAGGATCTTGGAATATTGATTCGCAAAACTTTGATGCATTTTTTTCCTTAATTATACAATATTCAATTTGAAAAAAATGTTGTTTGTTAGTTTTTTCGGAAGTAACACAGTAAGAATCACAATATATCAATATCTCCTGAAAAAAAAATGGAATCGTATTTTGCTCAGGTGCTGAATCGAATACGAGGAATCGATTTGCAAGTGGATGGAGCTCAATATCACCAACTTTGCTACTCTGCATTTGGTCTACCGAATAGTGATCCATTCCAGTATTCTTTGCGCGAACTGAGTTGTCTTTTGGATTATCCCCTATCCGATGCCACGATAAAGAAAAAGCTGGAAGAAAGGTATGAAAATGATATTGTCATAACAAGTCTTGTCAGTCGCACTCCGGTAATTTCTTTTCGACATCATCAAGTTCTTCACGATTCATGGTATAAAAAAAAAGATCAAAACGAAAAGGATGAGCGATTGAGAATCACCAAACAGCAGCAGCGATAGTCGCAGAATAAATCGGTTCTCAAGTTTACAACACAGATTACTACCCCAGGCCGAAAAAATTTCTCGATGAGGCGGAAGAAGACGTTCCTGAATCTTTCAAAGTATTCCTTCATGACATCATCGTGAAACCCAAACGCAAGTCAAAAGATACTTACGAGACTATGTATCTAGTAATTGCTCATGCTATTATCGCGGCCACTCGGCCCAGGTCTTTCTTGTCTTCGTTGCAAGTTGGTTTTGCAGGATATCTTTATTCGAAGTTCGCATCGAAAACTCTAATCAATATCTTGTCGAAGTTTGGTTTATGCGCCTCGTATGACGGAATACAAACTTTTGAAAAATCAGCAGCATTGCACCCAGTGAACGATACAGGTTCACAACGCTTTCGTCATTTCATTGCTGACAACGCTGATGTCAAAGTAGGTGCTCTCGACGGACATGGTACGTTTCATTCTATGGGAATGCTTGAATGCATAACTCCTAAGGTCGATGAGGGAAAGTTTGATTATGGTATATTACGAGTGACAGATGCGCCTTCTGCTACTGTACTCGGGACGTCAACTCACGTTCCTATTCAACATTTCGAGAAGAGAATATCCTCGTATGATCTTAATACTCTGACTGTTGAAAAGATTGGCAAGGATGATTCTATCGTACGAAGAGTTTCTGATCTGCTGTGGCAATATGGAAAAGCGAATGAAATTCCTCGGATTTGTGGATGGAATGCTAGCCCAAGAGACTTCAACACCGTATACAGGACTCTTTTGAACGCTGCTGAGAAATGCGAGAAGACAAAACAAAAAACCTGCATTATAACATTCGACCAACCTCTTTATATCAAAAGGCACATGACATTATTTCTTTCACTTTCAATCCTCGACTGGAGTTTGTGGTCATTCAACTTGGTGGATTGCATATGCTAATGTCTTTCCTTGGATCAATCGGATACGTCATGTCTGAAAGTGGCTTAAAAGAATTACTCTCCATCATTTATACTCCACTTTCTGTTGACAAAATGATGACTGGGCATGCTAACTCTGGAGCTGTCCGTCGACATATACTCGTTTACTTGGCTTTAGGAAAAATTATTCTGGAGCACGTTGATTTCAATCACGAGGAACGCACAGATATCGAGAAATCCCTCATGGATTTTCACGATGGAACAAGCGAATCTTAACTCAAAGACGAGCCTTTTCCTTCAATATTACATCGATTCAGATGTAATAAAAGCAATTGGACAAAAGGACGTCATGGACTTGATTGAATCCTCGGAAAAACTTTCAACGAGATTTCTTTTCCAAGGAACAAGAGGGTTTTGGCTCTGTCTAGCATGTCCTCATCCATTAGAATTACTGATGAAGTTGTTGCCGTGGATCCCAATTTAATATATCAGCGAATAACACTTGCCAAGAAGTCTGGGAATGACCTGAAGAGATACATCACATACGAACTTTCGCCATTTTTACTGTCTTTATTTGTTTAAGTTGGTAGGCGTAGATTAAATTTCAAATTCAAATCAAATCAAATCAAATTTCGTTATAGATGGAGATTTTCTGCTTCATAAAGTAGTCTGGCGGAAGGGTGCATATTTCTCCTTTATTGGTCAACATTACGTATATTACGTGCAAAAACACTACAAAAGAAATGCAGTTCTTGTATTTGATGGCTATTGCGATGACGTTTCCAAGAGGAGCACAAAAATAGCTGAACGATTACGTCGCTCTACGAAAACGATGGCAGCAGAAACGATCTTCGAAGAAACCATGAGTGTAACTTTGACTCAAAAAAATGTTTGGCCAATAAAAAAAAATCTCGAATAATTGCAGTATTGAAGCAAAAATTTGAAATAGCTGGACATGTCGTGAAACAACACGAAGAAGATGCTGATGTGCTCACTGTAAATACTGCTTACTGCTGTAAATACGCCGATTTGTTGGTCAGACTCACTGGCATTGTACAAGATCCGAACAAAAATGTCTTTCTTTTGAAGCTTGGAAAAGGAAAATCTTCAAAATTAGTATACTCGCCTGGGTGCCTCTAAGATCCGAACATTGCGCAACAAATTCTTTTCCACCACGCATTTACCGGATGCGATACAACTTCCGCCATTTTCAACAAAGGAAAACTCAAAATAACTAAACTGTCAAAACAAGATCAAAAAGACGCCAAAGACACGTTCATGAATGAAGATTCAGATACTGCATCTATTGAAGCTGTCGAAGAAAAAGTAATGGTGGCTCTTTACGGCGGTGAAGAGACCGATACTCTTAACACTTTGCGTTACAATTGCTTCAGTCCTTCAATAACTAAAAGCGAGGTCAGCCTTGCCTTTTGGCTGTCTACGAAAGCTGCTACCTTACAAGACTCGCTTCGAACTTTCCACCAGATCCAACGTTCGATGAGAAACGATTTGCCTGCTGAATCTTGAGGTTGGAAACAAGAAAATGGAGGTATAACACCTGTGATGACCCTTAAGGACCCGGCGCCAAAAGAAATTCTAGAATACGTCAAATGCGAATGCGCTAAGGGATTCTGTGGAGGATGAAGCTGCACACACTACTCAAATCCAATTATGAATGCGGTTCAAAATGATTGAACGCGCAGAGCACCCGACAATGGTTCGACCAGTATTGCCGATCGTTCCAGAGTTCGGGATGCTGGATTAGATGGAAACACGATGACGAACCGACGAGACAATCGACGTTCTTTATGGACGGATCAACTTGATCATGGCCTGCTTAGTTGCTAAGATGCCAGTACTGTCCCTAACCGCAGAGGTTACATGGTGCACCTGCACACTCTGTGGTGCCAGAAACACCCAGAGCTCTCGCAGCTTTCACAACAAGTGTTAAGAAACCGTGCCGTTACCCTGCGTAAACAAGAGATGTACGCGGAACGCCTCCTCAACAGCTGCAAGAACAAGCCGCAGAGGAAAATCAGGAAGCGACATTTAGACCAACTGCTGAAACAAAGCTCTCTTTGAGAGACGCTGGCGATTTTAGGACAAGGAGAAACGTTAACATTCAGGTTTCTTCCAAGCCCCATAATCTGGCTGAAATGGATGCTACCCTTAGTGAAGATCTCTCAGACGATAACAACCTCTGGACCATCACTTGTTAAGTTTATGATGCGGCGAGAGCTTTGGCTGATTCAAATCGAAGGTCCAAATCAAGATTGATGAAAAAACCAAAAAGCGCTTGCATCAACTAAACAAGAAGATTGGCTGGGCAAGACAAAACGCGTGCCTATGCAGTGTGTGATTGACTTCCTAAAATCTAGTCCAGCTACCGCGGTCCAGCTCGGAGCTTGTGTTATTTTTCATGAATGACAGTCAGGAATCACGAGATGAGTGAGGAAGGACCGTTCCTTTACAAAGCCGCGAAGCAGGCAGCTGGAACCCTTGGCCGTAATCTTAACATCAGAAGTGAGGATAGTGCATTACTCCATCAAGATCCCTCACTTCTCAAAGCACAGGTGAAGAAAGCGGAGGCAAAAAACTTCCTGAAACAACATGAAGACAAGGTAATGCACGGAAAATTTTACAGAATCGTTAGAGGAAAATCCTTGTCATATGAGTTAACGTTTGCTTTCCTTAAATCATCTGGACTCAATTCAGGAAAAGAGAGTTTTATTTTTGCGTGTCAGGACAGTGTAATTTCCACGTTCGCATACCGTAGAAACATTTTACGTCAAGAGGTTTCCAGCGATAGGCGCAGGGCGTGTCTGAAACTCCCTGAGCACCTATGCCATATACTATCAAATTGCCCTATTCAAGCAGGAACGACGTATCTGTACAGACACAATGCTGCCTTAAGAGTACTTTACCACCATCTTTGTCACTCTTATGGTGTTGGCCGCGATCCTGCCCTGCCGAACGCTCCAAGGGGGATAGAGTCTATTGTTGAGAACGAGGAGTGCCGAATCTA
>WSXT02243525.1:0-15474 GCA_011762715.2 Neuroterus valhalla | reverse complement strand
GAATCGAACCCACAACCAGACAGCATGGGTCCAAGGCTCATATGCCTTAACCCCCACGACCAACTGACCGCTCTATATATATATATATATATTATTTGTAGCTTAACAAAAAATAAAGAAATTTTCCATTCGTCTTTTATTCCTCCAAACTGAGGAAGGTAACCTTCTTCAGTTTGGAGGACTCTGATATTCAGGTTATTCTCAATGGTTCCGACATCAGCAAAATATATGTTAAAGGGTTAGAAATAAACAAAATACAGAGCGATTTTCTTTAATGAAAAATGTTTTCAAAGGTGTTGGACAGTTTCGACTTAGAATTTTTTTTTCGACAGGTACGGCACTGACTTCCGTATTCATTTGCTTTTGGGTCCTTTTTAAAGCAATAGTGAAAATCTAACAAAAGCCCGGGGTCTTTCAGCATCCTTAGATCAGAAGAAATTTCAAACGACTTACCCTTGGGATGAGGAAATAGTATAATATGCACCGAGCGGGAAACCAGGCGATTATGCGCAGAGTATGAGTTAAGCACCGAGGCGGAGCCGAGGTGCTCAACTCATACGAGGTGCATATACTATTTTATCTGCTAGTAGAGGAAAACGAGCAAAACTCGCCGAGTTGATGTGAGAAATCAGTGACGCCATGTTGTACGAAGAGAGCGAGACATTCTCTATCCTTCTATAACATGGCGGCGGCGCCGCGCGTGAAAATAAAATAGATGGCGACACATATGCTTCTCTGTCTCTCTCTCCCTCTCGCTGTGAAAGAAGGAGAAAAAGAGGAGCATATTCAAAAAACAGGAGCATAATCAGCCATTTTCCCTCCTGAAAACAGGAGCATAATCATAGAGTTTCCCTCTACTAGCAGATAATAAATATCTACATCGTAAAAACGAATATTCCGGAATGCAGAAATGCTCCGGTAGCAGACGATGTCGGTGAGACTTGTTCAGCAACAGCAAAACTAGTTACTTTTTTATTTTTTCTCGCACAACACCAACATCTTAGATATATTCCCGGTAGTCCGCTTTGATTCCTAGATTCCTTTCAAGACGATGGTCACCACAAAATTCACGATACACATCGCGGAAAAGCACAGTACACTGAGAGAAACTGGCAGGTCCCATGTGTGAGGTCAGTGAGAATGTAGTTGTACGCCAAAAGAGCAGACCACGTGAACCAGCGCTGCTAACGACGTATCCAGACCCCGCCAAAGTTTGAAATAAAAACGTGAATTATAATTGCCAGAGAAGACATTCAAATAGTTCTGGCAAATGCAATCTTTAAACGCACCAACTCTAGAGACAAACAAATTTGAAATATTTATGAATATGAAAATGTAGATAATATTTATAAATCCAGCATTTTCAGGATTGCAAATGTGGTGACTTCAGCAATTTTGAAAATTATTTATTGGTGACTAAAAGAATTTAGAGTTCACGAAAAAATGTATAGGATATCTAGTTTGAAAATGGTACAATATTGCAGATGCAATAAATTTGTAAATTTCAAAATTATGATTCTGTAATCAGGTAACTTACGGAAGTTATATTGAAATTTACAGATAAGCCAGTTTATACATTTCAGGAATGCAAATATGGTGATTTTGCAATTTTGAAATTCATTTTCTGGCGACTGAATGGATTCAGAGTTCGCGAAAAATTGTGTAGGGGATCCAGTTTAGAAATTGTACAGTATGACACATGTTAGAAATTTTTCAATTTAGAAAATCATAATTCAGTGAACAGATGATTTAGTAAAATTAGAAACAAATTTACAGAAAGGCCGGTTCAAAAATTTCAGGATTGTGAACGTGGCGAATAAGGTAATTTTGAAATTTATTCCTCGGTGACTAGATGCATTTAGAGTGCAAAAACAAATGTCCAATGAGGCTAGTTTGAGAATTGTGCAATTGCAATTGTGATAAAATTGTCAATTTTTAAATTCATTATCCAGTGATTAGATAATTATGTGAATTTATGAACAACTTTGCTGACGGGTCAATTTCGAAATTTCAGGATTGAAAATGTGATGATTTTAGCAATGTGAAGATATATCATTCAGTGATCAGATGATTTAGGAAAATTGTACACAAATTCACAGACGAGCCAGTTCAAAAATCTGAGGATTTCAAGTATGTTAATTTTGAAATTTTTAAATATATTTATTGGCGACTAAAAGAAGTAAAAGCCCAGAAAGAAATGTGCAGGGAGGCTAGTTTAGAAATTGTTCAATTGCAAATGTGATAAATTTGTCAATTACTTCTGAAATTTTAGAATATGTTAGATTTGAATTCAGTTTGAAGGTTTGTTATTTCGAAATTGGTAGATTTATAAATATTATCTACATTTTTATATTAATAAAAAATTTCAAATTTGTTTATCTCTAGAATTATTGCGTTTGGAAATGGTATCTGCCAGAACTATTTGATTGTCTTGTCGGGCAAATATAATTCACGCTTTTATTTCGAACTTTGGCGGGGTCTGGATACGTCATTAAGTAAGAGCCTTTTGGCGTACAACTATATTCTCACTGACCTCACACATAGGACCTGCCAGTTTCTCTCAGTGGACTGTGCTTTTCCGTGATGTGAATCGCGAATTTGGTGGTGACCATCGTCTTGTAAGGAATCTAGGAATCATAGCGGAACACAAGGAATATATCTTAGATGTTGGTGTTATGCGGGAAAAAATAAAAAAGTGACTGGCCTCGCTGTTGCTGAACAAGTGTCGCCGACATCGTCTAATACCGGAGCATTTCTGCATCCCGGAATATTCATGTTTACTATTAAATATTTATTTCCTCAGCCCAACGGTGAGTCACTTGAAACTTTTTCTATCTTTAGTTCCTGGAAGACTCCGGGGTTTTGTTAGATTTTCACGATTGCTTTAAAAAGACCCAAAAGCAAAGAAATACAGATAATTTTTTTCTGAAAACATAATCTTTTTCCAAGAAACGTGTTAGGGCGAAATACTTGTAAATGCACTGAGAATTTTTGTAATTTTTTGTTTAAATAATAAATATTTCATTTTATTTCAGATAAGATGAAAAATGTCATGATATCGGTGGATCATAAAGTGTCAAAAATCCCAAGGAGACTAAAAAGGGGACACATACCCTAACGCTGTAACGCTTAGCCAAGATGTTTGCATGAAAGAGCAAGCGTTCCGAAGCTCAGTTGGTTAGTGCGTTTGCTAAGTGGATTTCAAGTGCTAGGGTTAGAATCCTGAGTGAATCATGAGGATTTGGTCAACAGTTGAATCTTGCGATCATATATTTCAGCGACAAGACGGAATATTGTCTATTGTTGCTCCATTGTTCCAACCGATTTTGTATTGTTTCCAGTTAAGATTTAACGAAACTCCAATACGGTCTTTATATCCTGCGCGCTAGAACATTTTATAATACTCCGAGTTTTGAAAACTATTGCAAACCTTATAAAACCTATTTTCTCTCTGTGTTTCCTCCAGTCTAATAAACGGCAGCACTAGTTGCTTTCCATCTAGTATTTTTTCCATGACGTTTACTTTAAGGCTACATCTGCTTGGATTTCCGAAGATGGGAGTTCGTGCCATCAAAGTTAGTTACCTGCTTTTTGTAAATCCGTTCGGACATTCTGGAGAAGTTTCAAGTGTATGTTTCACGATCAAACGTTTGTTCGGATCTGAAAACTACAGATCAGAGGGAACACACGTACTTCGCGATAACGACCTCGATGCGTTTGTAACGATCGAACAAAGGAATAATAAATAGAGTGTCTTTTGTTATGCGCACAAGCAATAGATTAAACTAGTGTTGGATTTATTGAAAGAATCCGCGATTTTCTTCCTCTGAATATCTTACGCTTTCCTGAATTTAATCCTTTTCTTTGCAATTTTTATTGGAATACCTTCAATTGATCAGTGAAAAGAGGGATCAGTCGCAGGAAGCGATGAAATTATTGTTCTTATATGTGTTTTAATAAATGAAGTGTCATTTTTCGGAGGTTAGATTTTTTTTAAACTTTGGAAAAGTGTTCGGGAATCAAACCTTTACTTCAATCACATTGAACCGCTTTTGAAAGTTTAAAACAGCACTCAAAAATAAAATCTGCCCGCTGTGCGAGAACATTCTCATTCCCCTGATTGTACTCCTCTACATTTGTGTATTGAGCTTTTGGAAGCGAAAAGCAGATTTTCGCCAACTGTGATTTGATCGTTTAGGATTCTCTTTTGTTAGAGCTTCTTAGGCTCCAACGAATACATTCTCATTACGTGTCTCGTGCTGCGTACTTGATTTAAATTTGTCCGAAGCCCGAACTCTTTAATATTATCTCTAACCCTAATACATCAAATGTACATTATGTTACTTTGTACACCTCTCACCTTAATTCGCTTCGAAGAAAATTAAGTTAGTCTATTTTTGATATCATTTTTATTACGAATAAAATAAAATCCACGCATCAATTTTCGTTCTGATCCCTCGTTGTTCTAAAAAACCTTCATTATTCTCTAATTAGAGTTATTTTGCCTAAATCAAATGAAAACTGCGTATCCTGCTAAAAAACGATTCATAACCCATTTTTGGATATTTTCTAGAGAAAAAATTTTGTTCATTTTTTCCTTAGTTTGTGTCATTTGTTCAAAAGTTTAAGTTTTTGATTTTAAGCATAGTTTTTTATAAATGAAGCAAAAACTGCTTGTCCTGTCAAAAAGTAATTTTTACCGAATTTGTACATCTTCTTTGGTGGCACGATTTTTGTTCCATCATATTTTTCCAGGGGCTTTCGAGGGTTCAAGGGCGTTTCAAACTGATTGTTCAGACTGCGAAAATATACTGTGGCAAATTACAAATTTTCGAAACACAACGATCTGAAATCACATAATCGAATGATTGAAAATATTATATCGGGAGAATCTGAGAATTCGAATAAAAAGAAGCGTAATTGAATGACTTGGAGGGGACCCACAAGTGAAATTTTAGTACAAAAAGTGTAGTGATATTATGAATATGGTGTGGAGTAAAGATGAATCTTCGAACCTTAAACGGAGTCGTACCGAAAGAAAAACTTTCAGCATAGTAGTCTATGAAACAACATTTTCTGATTTTTCTGATTTTTCAACCACTGACATCAATAGCGCTTAACAGGAATTCGCAATTTAGGAATATGTCTAGTACGGGAAAGATAATCAGTGACATAAATCGCAATCTGTCTTGAGTACCTAATATATTATTATTTTAAAGCCTCTGCAAGTGAACTGCAAGTCTATCTTCTAATAGAAAATGTTTGGAAAATAAGATTTTCATTACAAAATAAGAGAAATCACAATATCTTCTCCAAGAGGGCTATTTATGTTAGATGAAAATGTGTTCAAGTGTTTAAGTCTTTCCAAAAACGGTCTTTCTAGAATATTTACTTTCAACCCAGACTACACTTATGCATAATTTTGTATTGCCGTGAAATGTTGCACGGGAAGAAAATCTAGCTGAACCAATAATAATTATCATTGATCTGACTATACATATTGTTAGGTACACACCAACATTGCATTGAAAAAATTCCTGAAACAGCGATGTTCTGCATAATTTATTCGTACCATAATTCAGTTAGTTTGTGAAGCAGCTGTAAGTTTCTCCTCGCCCCTAAAGTTGTTTTTGGTACCCTACACGGAGAAAAATGTGTGTAGAAAATTTCCTTTTTCTTACGGTAAATCACTTGCATTTACAAAGGAGAGGAATGTTTACTATAAAATATTGATAATTGTATTTCGAGATAAAGATTTTACTTCGAACATCAGGAAAATTTCTAAATTCCTCAGCAACCTTTACCTATGGAAAAAATGCTATGCGTCCAAAGAAAATATTCTGTGCGCGATCTGACAATTTGCTTCAGAAAAAAGTCATTTTTGTCGGCAGCACCCTCTACATTATTTCACTTCATTACCATCAATAATCAAAATTGAAAAGACAACAAGATTTAAAGTTCAAGAATGGAATCACTTTCAATATTTATTCATCTTTAGAAGACAATATGGTACAAAATTTTCCCGAATCACAATTCTTACAAGCTCTAATAGAAGCACTAGCTTCAATAGAAGTCATGATTAGAAAAACTGATACGTTATATTACATATAGGAATCTCTATAGAAACGTTGGAACTCTGAGAATGTGCGAATAATGGACCTTTGTGTAGAAGAAAAGCCAAAAATAGAACGAAAACAAACTAGAAACGTTCAACATTTTTCTATAAACATTGAACATCGTCCTTGCCCAACCTTTGCTTTGTCTTTCGCTCGCACTCGTCGGCGCTGCGGCCCCCCTGAAAAATCCCGTCGTGACGCGTCGCAAGCTCATAATAAACTCGCTTCAATGATGAAACTAAAAATTTAATCGAATTAGGAATTTGAAAAATTTGGCCAATACATTAGCGGAAAAATCGTTCGCAGGAATTTTATCGTAAGCTTAAATTCCTTCGATCCCTTTTGAATGTGAAAGTCTTCAAACATGGGTTTTCATTTGGATTGAATAAACAAAGATTAGGAATTGACTTTCGACCTTTCATTAGACAATTTTACCTCCGCTAGAGTGTCATGAATAAAACGCAAGAAGAAATTTGTAAATTCGTTAATAAACGAATTACTTACGGCCATTTTAATTGGAAAAACATGGTTTTTTCAATTTAAAAGTCAGTTTTCATTTATTTACTGGAAAACTAGCAGCCCGAGAGAAAAACTGTAAATGGAGGTTCGAGTTTATTTCCCAAGAGCTATCTAACTTTTTTTCAAAATCGGAATTTCACTTTTGATACAGACGTCACAGCGTGGACAATACTTTTACTCGTCTTCGAGCGCCTGTCGCCTCCTTGTCCAGAACTCCTCAACTGTATTTTTTCTTCCAAGCGTGTGCGCGATTTTTAATTTTTCCGTGCGGTGAATTCTGATAGTTCGGCACGCAATATTGATTTCCAGCTTTGTAACAAAAGAGTTCATCGGACTAGCGGAATGTATATACAAAAAACAATATTTTACAGTCATAAAATTCAGATATCCTTATACTGAAGTAAAAAATGCTGTGAGGCGCCCTATTAGGAATTACTTAAATTCGCGAATGCAAGTGGTTTACACTTTTCGAAAGTAAGAATGTTCCTTACTTCAGTAAAGGTTCCTTCCATTTTTTTCTCCGTGTATTATGTGAGTTTAATGATGTTTTGTTATTAGGTTGGCAACTGAATGAAGATTCATTAATATTTTCAATTTTTCACATTTTCAAATTGTTAAAACAAATATATTATATAGCTGAAATCATAATATAGGAAGTTCGAAAATGAGAATGTTTGAAAATGATAATAAATTTCACAGTTTACATTGAAATTCTGAAGATTATAAACTCCTAGTAATAAAGATTGAGCAGAAATTTTCAGAAAATGTGTATACTTCTTCACAAGTTCAATTAGAATTCATATTATATCTAACCATTTCACTGACCGAAAAATTCCACGTGTAGTTTTAATTCTGGATGCCATTCAGAATGCCACGAAGAAACAAAGCTCATTTGAAAATATGAGAATCCCTAATTTAAAGATACAGTTGGCTGTTTTGCAGGGAGAAATAACTTTTCTGAATATTTCCTAGGTTTGGTAGAAAAATGTTGCAGAATTTTACTGTTTGAACTTCAAACTGGTTTTCATGCGTTGCGATTTCTTGGATAAAAAAAAAGTCTGACGTTTCAATATACGTTATAATGTGAATATAATATATGCGTCTTACTTTTAGTTGAGAGGATCCTCTTATTTGAGATAATCTTTACCTTACACTGAATTTTATTCCAAACGTTATTTCAATCTATCGTTTTTACTGCTTGAATTTTGGTATATTCTTTTTCTCACTTCAAATTTCAAATGTCTTCTCTAATTTCAAATCTGATTTTCTTCATACTCAAAACTAGTTTGAGGTATCAACTTCAAATGATAGAAGTGAATGCAAGAATTTCCCATCAATTGTTCAATTTTTTATTTTGTAGAGGCTCAATAATAGCTAATACCGATCAAAATTGAAGTACATTATCAAGAAATACCTATGTGAAAGAATCATTCAACCTTACTTGTGCTTATTATCTTTAATCATTTCATACAATTATGAAGCTTTCAGATCTAGGAAGCTTGGTGCGGTATCAAATATTCATTTCCTAATGTAACGTAATGTGATTATACGTGCTCTTGCATAATGAAGCCGGTCAAGCAACGTCGAGATCATTTCAAATAAAATTTCTATTCAATCCTTTGGCAAGATTAGTTCTCCTCTAGAGTCTGCATAATGAACCTCTAATGTTGTAATTCGGATTTGGGAATAAACGTGTATTCCCACTTTTTTATTATTAATAAATAAATATATAACTAGAGAGCGGAGCCCCCCTCACGTAATTGGTACGCGTCAACTACCAGATTTAGTGAAATTCCTTCATAATACTCTTAAAAAAAAATATATTTGAAATTATATTATAGACATTTCCTCTGTTCCATGGTTGACGATTATATACATATTTCAGCATCCCTTTCTCCTATTAAGCGAAATTCAATGCTATCTCCGACAGACATTTACTTTACGAACATTTCTAGTGCTTCATAGAAAATCCTTACGCAGTCGGGTAAAATTACTCCCTGTCTGTTCTACGCTCAGCGCAAAAACTATCACGTCTACCAAATTCATCTTTTGCTCTAAGATGTGTTCAACGGGTCTACCGAATATAGTTTTCGCTAAAGAACTATTTATTAAACGTGTCTTGTGCCAAGAGAAAATTTTCCGGAAGAGCGATTGGAATTTTCCAAAAAAAGCAGATGACTTTCAACGGTACCATTTTCTACAAAAACTTTGAATAAGGGTGCTTGCTGCGCCAGATTTACGGAAAAATTTTTGGTCCTTATCATTTACAATAATGGATTTTATAAATTTGATCAAAACTCAATTTATTCTGTTTTATATTAATATATTATATTTTATTATATTTTATTAATATTTTATTATAATCCAGTCACACGCGGCAAGTCCTTCATTTTCGGCAAGTCTCTTCCACCACATCTCTCTCGAGCAGATTGGCAATTCGTCTGCAAGCTTTCCGAACCGGATTGTCTCTCCTCCTCCGAAGTGGCAAAAGTGCGGTATCTCTCTCCAACCAAAAATTCAAAGTGTTCTTTCAAACCAAATTGGCTGAAGACTAGTCATGGAAATAATGTAGGTCACATAGTTTAAAAATTGTGATTTCGGTTATGCTGTTGATCTGCCGCACTTTTGCCACATTTGAGAGTAAGAGATGCCCCAAGGAGACTATTCTCTTCAGGAAGCTGACCACAAAATTACCGATCCTTCCGGGAGACTTGCCGCAAGAGAGGCATGCGTAAAAGAGACTTGCCACATGTGAATTGATATGAACCCGTCTGGATATCGTTAGCCAGCTTTTTTGGATAAAAACTGAAGAGGTTGGAGCATTCTCCAAATTTTTAGGATCATTCTTTCAAAATTATATAATTCTGTGTACAGTTCTTTGCAGTATTTCGAAAGCCGAACAATTCGTCTCCGCGAATTTTTTCCGCTGCAAAAAATTGCCAGAGTTGAAGCATTTTTGAATTCCAAAAATACGAACGAAATCGGGGATGTCACGCGCAATAACGCACCATATCGTAACAACTTCCGAATTTCTTCGAAAAATTGAGAAATCGAATTTTTTTCATACAAAAAAATGATACAAAATTTAAAATACCATTTCTCCGGCAAAACTATGCAATATACTTGAAAATTCACTGTGAGGAGGTCAAAAGTGGTGTACTTCAAGGTCCCACTCTAGTCCCTACTTCATTTAATATTTTCACACTCCTGATCTGGTAGCAACCTTCAACGTTGCAAGTATCACAAATATGCTGACCACTTCAAACTTTACCTATCCAGGCCCATTTCGACACTAAAGAATGTACTTCAAAAGGTACAGGAAGATATTGATTTGGTGGTGCAGTGGGCTTTGATTAGTGGTCTCACTCTCAACCCTGCTAAAACAATAGCTATTTTAATTGAACCTACTTCCTCTCCATCTCTTGAAACAATTGCTTTCCTACCTCCTCTCCTTATAGAGGACGTTGCATTCAGATTACGGGATCAGTAAGAGATCTAGGCTATATTCTGAATCGCATTGTTTTCTTTAACGAACAAGTTTCGGAGATTTCAAGGAAAAGCTTTATAGTTCTCCAGAAACTAAGTAGGAATGAAGAATCAATTTCTACTGCTACTCGTATTCTTCTATAGTTAAAAGCCTCATTCTTCCTTTCTTTGATTATGGCTGCTTAGTTTATGACGATATTACTGATGAGCTCAATGCTAAGCCTGAGCGTACGTTACCTGCTTGCATCCCGTTTATATATAATATTCCTAAAAGTGAAACAGTACTAGAAATTCAAACATATATCGCACTTGTGAAATGCACAGGTCGTTTATCATTCGTGGTGCACGCCTTTGGAACAAATTACATGTTACTTTCCGAGAGGCTCCCTCGCAATACCATTTTGAAAACTACTTTTTGTCACTAAAATATAACTTTAAATCTGTCTCTTGAACTCACACATTAGTGACATTCAAGATTGGAGTAGGCTGTAATGGCTGTATGTCTGGAACACTGTAAAATATAAGCATGAGCATGAATGAAAAATCATAACTCAGTATTCCGTATCATTTACTAGTTGTTATTCCAAAGGTACGTATATATGTGTTTATATATATTTTTCCTATTCTGTATTATCTTGGTTTTATACCCTGTATTTACGTACGTAAAATGTCTTGCATTATAAATTAATTTTTTCACTCCCAATACCGTTCATTATCAGCTTTGTATTCTAATATCATTCAAACCGACTGATGTTTCGCAGTTTTATGTTTACTATGTATGACCGATTCCTCGAAGGGCTAAATTGCCCTAGGGACTTTTTTGAATAAATATATATACATTGAAAAAAAATCTGCCCGCCACGCGGGCACATTCTCATTGCACGCGAAACTCCGGCTGCTGTTATTTGATAATTATGAATTCTTCTTTGTCAAAGCTTCTTCAGCTTTAACGAATACATGTTCATCGCGTGTCTCGTGCTTCGCACTGGATTTACATTTGTTCAAAATGTCTAATATGATAAATATTTCATATATTAGTTCAGATATCTCGATCTGGGACTGCTGGTTTAGATTATTCGAAACGAGCATAGATTCCATTTTCCATGATCATTTAAATATTTGTTTTGATATTACAATTCACAATGAGCATTAATAATAAAATGAATAAAGTTCAATAGCTTTTTTTTCATAATTATCAAAATTTGTATATCTTTTTGAAATAAACAATTTCCCATTTCCACATTTTCTTCGTATGTCGTATAGTTTTGCTGGAATTCAACTTTTCTGTTTGAAATGTTGTTTTGATTGATAGGTCTTTCTAGGGTAAATAAATTTGTTTCCGAACATTCCTTAGTATGTCCTACAGTTTGATCACAAAATGGATTTTTTTAATTTTTACACCATTTTAGCCAATAAAAGAAAGCCTACGTGTATCTTCAAAAAATTGTAAGATGAAATTTGCAGATCTTTCTAAATTCAACACTTTTCTTCCAGAAAACTTTTTTCCTATACAGTTTGACCATAAACTGGATTTTTTTATTTTTTAAATTATTTTTTCGAACCGTTTGTGTACAAAGTTGATTTTCTATTTGTATATTATTTTTGGAAAGAAAACCAAAACGATTTGCCCAATCGAAAAATTATTCTGACCAAATTTGTAGAACTTTTTAAAATGAACGATTTTTGCTCCATACCTTTTCCCGTTTCTCTCAAAGAGTGTTTAGAAAATGAAATTTTTTATTTTGGAGTATTTTATTTCTCTAGTTGGAACCATAAAAATTGATCAAAAAGGGCTGGTTGTTGAACCCGCTCTATTTTTTTGGTCCCTCAAAACGTCTCCTCAAGGTTAATGAGTTACAACAGGGTCAATGGTGTTGGTGATTCCGACTTATAATCTTCATTGTACAAACGGCACTGTCTTCCTGCACACAATTCCATTTTTATGGTTGCAACGCGTAGGGTCTGTCAGTTTTTTTGCGATTTCATCCTGTGTCGCGAAATTTATGTTCATGATCGTGGTATCAGGATTTGCAGGATTGAAAAAGATATTCGAAAATGTTTTCACGATGATAAAAGTTTCTCGTAACGAAAATCATCTTCCAACGGGTCTCGACTTCAGCTTTCGGCGTCTGCTATTGTTGCATTTTAGTCAAATGCATAACCAACTTCTGCAAGACTATATGGTACCTAAACCCTTTCGATAAGTAAGAGTCTTGTCAGATACTGGACGAAAACTTGAATTTCAGAGGTAAGCTTTGCAAAGAACAATCTTGAAAAACTCTATTTCAGAATTCTTCAGTAAAGAAAAAACACGTGGGGTGTCCTTTGGCCACTCGGTTGGAACGGAATTCCTTTCGTTATAGATTTCAAATATTGAATGGAAATAATGAAATAAAAATAGAGTTGAAAAATCAGGTGGATAATATAAAAAAAAAAGAAGTAGGTTACTTTAATTTCACATGAATGCGTTCTGTTTATTATTTAACTATTTCTCATTCTAGCTGGTTATCCTTTTGTTGTTTATAAAATTTAAAAAATCTGCCCGACGCATGGGTACATTCTCATGGCACGCTGATCGCAAGTTTGAGCGCGCCCGGGTGCGCGTCATTCGGATCTCGCGCTTCGCGCTAAGTATGTTTTTCCCCTCACGCTTCGCGCTCGGCTTCTAATGTGCTTGATTCAGTTTACAGTGTATTCTATGCACAGAGTTACAAATATTGCTGAACTTGGAAAACCTCTACTTCTATGAAGATTATCGAACTAACTTACACACAATCGAAACAGAAAATATACGTCTTGTTGAAAAATCATCAATATAAAACGTGAAGGCCTTTTCAAGATGAACAATTTTTCTGTTCATTTTTCTTCTTGTCTCTTATTGTTTGGATGGGAAATGGTGTTCTTTTCTTTTGTGAGCCTGTATCGTGATTAAAACAAAAACTATTCGTCTTATCGAAAAACAATCAATGGTGAAATCGCAGATTTTTTCAAGATAAGCGATTTCGTTCTCTTCATCCTTTCCATATTTCGCATAGTTTTTCTGGAAAATAAAATGTTTCATTTTTATAAAATTTCTTACGATTTGAACAAAAACTATGCATCTTATGAAAGAACGGTCCGAATAAAATTTTTAGACCTTTCTAGGGTGAGTAAATTTGGTCCACAACATTTTTTTTGTACCTTGCATAGTTTGACTGGAAATGTTCATTTTTGATTTTTCAAAAAGCTATTTCGACGGATAAAACAATCAAATATAATCATTCTTCCGAAAGTTATCGAGTTCACAGATCACAGACAATCACAAAGACAGACAGACACCTTCGTAAAACTCGTTTTTTCTGACTCAGGGGGTCTCAAAACATGGGGATTTCATTCAGTTCGTGAAAGTCATTTTTCGCATAAAACCAATACCCTCTCATTTAGAATGAGAATGTCGAAAATAGATATTCAAGCAACAAATGGCTGTGCCTTGACTTCATCATCACTATCTTCAACTTCTCCTTATTTACTTTCGCAGTTCATGTTTATTAACAACGAAAATGTGGCTAATTTTTGCGATCGTATATTTCACGTATAGGAGGTAAAGTAAGTCTTTTGAATAGAATGCGATTTGAACAGTTCAAGGCGAAGGCAAGCGTTCAAGGCGAAGCCGAATGCTGCTAGCCGGAACCGAGAATTGTACACATTGCACGACATTGAAATGACCTTACCTCGTTGGCCTACACGATACTTTACACAACAAAAGTATGGTTTGGAGCTTCTTGACGTTCGTTTTGCCCAGCTTCTGTTTGCCATTCAACGACTGCAAGCGTGAGTATTTGGGGGGGGGGGGGGGGAGGAACTACTTTTAGCGCCTGGCCGACCCCCCCTCTCTATTTACGCTCGCAGTCGTTACATGACAAAATTCCGCTACACAGTACAGGCGTTTAAAAGCGTGACAAACATGCTTGCATTGTATACAGAATATTGAAGAGAGGTTAATAACGACGTGCACAAATTTTAAATAATAAAACGAACTCAAACAAAGAACGACAGATTTGAAAAGCAGCTGAAGTGCGTGGCTAGAGAGAGACCAGAAACCCGAAGAGCCATGGATATACTATGCAGAACAGGCATGGCTGTAACGTACTATAGCAGAATTATCGCGGTTTCGTCTCTCCCACACTTTTTTCCGTCGCATGGAGAATAATACAGAGCAATCTCCTCGAATCCTCAAGAATAAGTGAATCAGTCCCACATAAATTCAAGATAACCCGAGTAAGAATAACACCATGAATATCAACCACTGAAAAGATTGTCCTTTTTTGTGATCAACAACCTAATAAAAAATGTCTCGTGCTTCTGCTGTCTACTGCTCATTGGCCTGTAATTAGAATCAGCTGGACAATTGTTGCAATATGATCCTAAACAAGATTTTGTGAAATACAATGCATTTCATGGTAACAAATATTCTTAAGAAACATCTATATTAACGGATCAAATATTTTGGAAGGATAGTGAAAATACCCGCTAGATTGAAATGTGGATCCATTGTTTTGAGTATTAATATCAAATTTTCGCCAATCGTAACTATGATATTTGTAATCAGTGCGTCAAAATACATAGATATACAGAGTTTCAGAAAATTTAAAGGTGGAAAAATACAAACATTTTCTGCATGAGCTACATTTTCATCTTTATCATAAAATTTATGCTTTGAAAACTTTTAAACGCACAAAAAAAGTAGATGCAACATGGAATATGTATAAAATATGTATTTTCACCAAATCTTCAACTGAGCGTAGAGATTGCAGAACGACTTTAGCGCGTGAACTCAGCCAGTCTTGAAGGCAAGAGAGGGGATAATGTGTTGTATGGCTGAGTTGATTGAACAAATAATTTTAAAACTAAGTTTTGTCCAACTAACTCGACCCGTAGCAACGCGCTATCCCTTTTCTCGTCCACTAGACTGGCTGAATACACGTGCTAAGATCGTGCTGCAATCCGACGCTCAACTGTTGGTTTCATTAGGTCTCAAAATTTTTAATCGTTCTCGAAATAGACATGACAGACGACGATTTTCATGGTGCCTCAAGTTCTATTTCTGGCCAATTTACACTTTGAACAAACATTTCCCTTCCTTCCTCGAGAAAATAAGTTTTATGTAAAGAATTTGTATTGTATAAATCTCTTTTTTAGAGAGAGCTGCAACTTACATGTGAAACTTCTTGAAAAATGTGTATTATTCATTTTATTAAACGGTAAAACATGAAATTTCATAGTTTTTTTGGGATTTTGACCTTGAAAATAAAATTTGCGGATTTTTTCACTATCATATCCGCGGTCAGTGGGTCGAAATACATACTCAAAAAAA
>WSXT02243503.1:0-15474 GCA_011762715.2 Neuroterus valhalla | reverse complement strand
TGACACCAGGTCGTCGTTAAAACGTATGAATTCAATGTTCAGATTTCCAGAAATTTCGTGGGGGGGGGGGGGTGTTGCCCCCTCCCTGCGTTCGCCACTAGCTGGTAGGATTTTCAGTCAAAATAGGGACAGCATAGCTTTGCATGAAAACTATTCTCTCCCTCTTCGAACTAAAAATCCTTTAACTCAAGCAGACTCATTTTTCTCCGTGTCTGGGTGCAAATGTGACACACTCTATAAGCGAGTATAAATGAGCGATGAGACATATGTCAATATCCACATCAAATCGGAGTGTCTTAGGAGATGAGTAGCAGTTTGTAGTATCTAGAAATAGGAAATGTCAATGATGATGCATCAAGAGTTTAGTTGCGATAGTTTAGACAGAAAATATTTATTATAGATACATATAGTTTAAGCAGGTCAAGGTTAGGCGATCGGTAACCGGTACTTTCCAAGCTGACAGAAACATCAAGCGATCGTCGAGCCTGAATCATATACTGTGCCTCTTTCTGACGGATGTTTACGTGAGAAGTGGAGAATCTTTCAAAGCAGATTTTTCTGCGGAAAGGAAATATGATTCCGCATAGAACTACAAAGGATTACGAATTCTCTCTCGGAATATTTGTGTTGGAACGTTTTCTCTTGGTAGGAAGTGAAGTTCTTTCAAAGACTAGGATCACGGGAATTGATAAGGGGGATGGAAGTTGAGGCATTGAGTTCTTTTATGGTGGTTTGTGGTTCTATTTTAGGATAACTGCTGATATCAGAAATCTCAGAATACTAGAAGTGTAGATCTAGTGCCAAATTTATACATGTTTGCTAGATATAGTGAGAAACATTTATATAAATTTATTCAGTATAATCGACAAAAACTTGTTTCGGATTAAAAACAAAGATCACTAAGAATAATTATTTCGAAGAAACATCTTGACAAAGTGAATGTTACCATTTTTATTCTAGAAGATTAAAATCATAAATTAAAATGCCATCATTCTTTCAGAAAACATCAATTAATCACGCAACATTAAAAATAACTTAGCGATATGCTAATGGAGAAAAGATAGAAGAAAACTTGCAAAAATTGCACAGCGGACGTTGAGAATCTGCTACAAAAAGTTACCTAATTAATGAGCCCTCACAATATTCTCCTATTCCTAATGAGTGAATCAGGTTATATCAGCAGCTATCCTTTTTTGAAATAATATTTAGAATCAGAAGAATGATCTTTCGGAAGGAGGTCTCGAAAATTAGTAAGTTCGTTTCATTCGAGTGTACCTTCACGTTAAATTTGAGAAGCTGTTTTTTGTTCGAGACTATATCCTTACGATTTGTGTACACAAGGGCGAAAGATAACCCATCCACGAATAAATGTGCATGCAAGCTTATTGTTCATATATTTGTGTCCTTGGCTAGAGAGATGGTCATTAATCACCAGGCATATTCCTGGTTTCCATAAACGTTATCATTAATTACGTGGCCTCTTACTCTTACCACAAGAATTTTCCAACCCCATACTAACCTCACGTACCATTCATTCCTTATACCGTTCTTTTTCTTTCTTAAACGTTCTCTACAATTGTAGAATAATAAAAATTCCTGCTCAGTCCATTTGGTCACGAATGAGGCGTGAATAATGATTTCAGGCTCGGCGATCGTCAAACTTGCATGAACCTCGGGGACTGACTGCCGCAAGACATTCCGGAATATAGGTATTGGTAATTTCGGAAATGTAGAAGAAGCAATAGGGCTCTGTCTATACGGAAAGAATTATTTCAAAATGCTTGTGTGGTGTTACACTCTAGTCAATTGGATTTTTTATCATGCATGGATTCTGGATGAATTAGGCGTAGGGAAGAGGGTCAAAGCTTTGGAGGTTGTCGAGCCAAGGGTAGCTTACAAGAATAGTTTATAGTAGTAGCAGTGGTGGTCATCAAGCAGTATAGTCCTTGCAGCATTTATTGCTAGGTCTTAATATTTTTTACTTTAGTACGTTCGTATCAAAAGAGCTTGAGTTGAATCCAATCGACCGGTTCCCGATACAAATGCAGTTTCCTGATCAACCTCGTGATTGTATGCACCGAACGGCTCTCGTAATAAGTTCGATAATTAGGAGCATTGCATAAACTGACTCTGGAATTATTATGTTCCCTCTACGGTTACGCCAATGTAACTATCATGGCAGAAAACATGTCTGCGCGGGGAACGACAAATAAATTGAAATTCCACGCCGGGGATCTTATGATCATGCAAACCTACGGCATATATGAAACATTCGCGGGTCATACATGAAATTCAATAGCTCATAACTATAAGTCAATAAGAAAGAATTTAGCGATTGATAACGCACAAAGCTGAAATTTGGGGGAATGTTCAACAGCACCATCTGGAAATGATGGTTTGATAGATAGAGCGTCAGATACTACGTCACGGCTGACAATATGGCCGCGCGGGAGATTAAATTTCATGCTGGGAATTTCATGATTATGCACAACTAAGGCATTCATGAAACATTTGCGGGTCATACATGAAATTCTGTAACTCACAACTATAAGTCGATAAGAAAGAATTTCGCGATCGATAACGCACAAAAACGTACTTTGGGGCAAAATTTCAAGAACACCATTCGAAAATTATGAAGGCTTGACATCTAGAGGGTCAGACATTCACTGTAGCGCCATCAATGACATGTTACCGACGGAAAATTCGTATCACTCGCCTACTCACACGATACCGCATGATACACTATGATACATGCAACTATTGCCAGTAAAATAGTGCTCGGAATCAATAAATAGTGAAGACAATTTGAAATTGAATTATTTCTGCAAAAAAAATATTGAAAATGTTTCTCCAGATGATTGTTCACAATTTTTCATAGTTTATAACAAAAAATAACAAATTCATAGTTTCTATTAATTAGGAACTTTCAGTCATTTAGAAATTTACCAAGTTCAAAATTTAGAACTTCCTCAAGTTTAAAAGAAATTAAAACTATTTACAACTTATCAACTTATGAATAAATGAATTCAGTACTTTCAAATTTTTTTTTAAATCTTCAATGCAAATAAACATGCAATTTTGTCAAGTTTAGAATTTCTTTGCACATTTATTTATAATTTTTTAGAAATATTTGTGAAAATAGTTGATTTATAAATAAAGAAGCTCTTGAAATGAATAACTAGTAAAGATAGAAAATTTAATTGTTTCTCAATAAAAAAAAATAACGGTATTTTTTCCAGAAGATTGTTTATAATTGTATATACTTTATAACTAAAAAGAACTTCATAATTTATTGCAAATGGAAACCAAGATCCAAATTTTTTATTTTTATAAATTTGTAAATTCGTGTTTGTACTTGATTTTTATCTCGTTAGCAAAAACTAATTTGCAGCATATCTTTTTACAAATAAACAAATTCAATACATTATACATTTTTTCAATCTCCAATATAAGTAAATTTGCAATTTGGTTAGGTTTAGAATTTTTTTGCACATTTATTTATAATTTTTAAAAAGTATTTCAGAAGTTAGCTGATTTATGAATAATGTAGCTCTCGCAATAAATAAATATTGAAATTGTTTTTCCAGGTCATTTTCATTTCTCCAAACTTTACAAAAATCTGGGCAATTTTGTAATATTTTTGAAAATTTAGTAATAATTTTGTAAAGAACATTTCTAAACTCTGGGATTTTATAAATAAAAGTTCTCGAGCCATTACCCGAGTTGACAAGTTGCGAATCAGTTTTTGCTGATCTGATGACAACAAATTTTGAATATTCTTTATAAAGTCTGCAAAACTGAAAATCATGTATAAAAACTATTTCAATATTCATTTATCGAGAATCAAATTATTTATCCCATTTATTTATTGCGAGAGCTATTTCATTTATAAATCAGCTATTTTCAGAAATATTGTTTCAAAACTTATAAATAAATGTACTAAATTTCTTTACTTATAAGTTGATAAGCTGGAAATGTTTTAGTTTTTGCAAAATTGAGAAAGAACAAATGAATGAACGAATTCATATATTTTCTTAAGTCCTAAATTTTGAACTAAGTTAATTTCTAAATTACCGAAAGTTTCCATTTACTCGAAACTATAAATTTGTTCTTGTTTGTTAAAGACTATAAAAAATTGTAAACAATCATCTGGAAAAACAATTTCAATTTTTTTTTTTTAGCAGAAATGATTCAATTTTCTATTGTCTTCATTATTTATCTATTGACAGCACTACTTTCACGGCAATAGTTGCATGTATTATCGTGTATCATGCGGTATCGTGTGAGTACGCGAGTGATACAAATTTTCGGTCGGTAACATGTCGTTGATGGCGCTACAGTGAATGTCTGACGCTCTAGATGACAAACCTCCATCATTTTCGGATGGTATTGCTGAACTTTGGCTCCAAATTACGGCTTTGTGCGTTACCAATCGCGAAATTCTTTCTTATTGACTTATAGTTGTGAGTTATAGAATTTCATGCATGACCCGTAAATGTTTATCAAATGCCGTAGTTGTGCATGATCATAAACTTCCCGGTGTGAAATTGAAATTTATCTGCTATATTGTCTGTTGTGACAGTGCATTGGCGTCGCCACACAAAATCCAGAGTTCGTTTATTCAATGCCCTTATATTCGAATCGTGTCACAATAAATTATTCATTTACTATATTTTTCGATTCTCCAATTGAAGATGAATATACTCCACTGTTAGTTCATTCAACTCTCAGGAAGTTGAATACAGCTTTCTGTGAAAAAGGATCGTTTTCCTTGCTCTGCTGAGACCCGAACGCAGGACCTTTCGTTATCTAGACGAATGCTCTACCAGCTGAGCCATGGAGGGGCCATCCGTCTGGATAAAATCCGATGGCAACTGATCAAGATAACACGAATGAGAATCTTGAAATCAAATTCTATAATTGTTTATTAACAGAGTTGTAACTTACGTTTGAACATAAAGGTTAACTAATTTCAAATAAGGGGCAAAATTCGTCAAGTGTACCCGCCTAAAATTTTGTTGTCTTCGATTTTCTTGGAAGTTCGTAAAATTATTATCCTAGTGAACCTCTTTTGTTTCCCCCAAGAGGACGTCTCTAGTACGATGGGTTGTCAGTATACAGGGGCTCGAATTTTCCGCTTTTTACCGCGCACGCTGATAGTCAAGTAACAATAACTTTCACAAAACTTATCCAAATTAACTTTTTTATGGAGGTTCTGGAAACGCTTTTCTTTCAGCTTTACGGTGGAGGTAATGATTTCCCAAAATTATTTTAAAAAGAAGCTTAACATTTTCTCTTCAAGATGAGCCATTGTCGAAAGTGGTGCGGAAGAAATTGGTGGAGATATATAACACTTCTTGCGCGCGGTTTCTGCGTCGCAGTGCAGCGAGGCGCCATGATCACGACGTATCGTCCATTGGGAACTGATTTAAATGTACTTTGTATAATTTGTTCGTAAAAATGTTATTTTTGATGACGAATATTTCCTCGACATGAGAGTCGATTCAACAGAGGGAACGAAAGAGTGGATCATTGGGATAATGATCAAGCTACCATTTTTACAGTGGTAATTTATTATGAAGAGGACAAAATTCTAAAGCACTTCAAAAATAAATACAATTTTATCAATCTGCTCCACCATGAAATGGATTTTGGTATTCCAGCCGAGTGGTATTCCAGCTCTTGTGATCGTATTGGGGGAAATTCAAAAAGACTCGTAGCGCTCGCTAGCCTACAAGCGTCATCCAAAGATCCGATTTTGACTGCTGCTGCCTTGTATCAATCATGGGCAAAGAAAAATTTAGTTGAAACTGTAGTATTCTTCAGTCCTAAAGAAAATGACGCCATTACGGCTCAAGAACTGAAGAGTAAATTTGCATCAGCAAACACAGTGCCTGGTACACAAAAATATCACTCTTTCGTTCCCTCCGTTGAATCGACTCTCTGGTCGAGAAAATATTCGTCATCATTAGAAAGTGATGTTTCCTCGAAGAAAAAACTGTAGGGCAAAGAAGGAAGGGGATGAAACATACACTGTAATAAGCAAATTATTATTTGACTCAATTTTCGATGTGAAAGGCAAGGGCACTCATGCCAAAAAGTCACCCTGAATTATAAATTTATTCTTATTTTTAATTTCGTACAAACCAAAAATAACTGTTTTACGAACAAATGATACAAAGTACATTTAAATCAGTTCCCAATGGACGGTATGTCGTGATCATGGCGCCTCGCTGCACTGCGACGCAGAAACCGCGCGCAAGAAGTGTCATATATCTCCACCAATTTCTTTCGCCCCACTTTCGACAATAGCCCATTTTGAAGGGAAAAAGTAAAGCTTTTTTTCGAAAATAATTTTAGACAAAAGTTTAACGGTAGCACTTGGAGAAAAACTCAAAAATATGTTTGAATTAGAAAATGAAGTTCAAATAATTTTTTTTATCCAAAATCATTGCCTTCACCGTAAAGCTGATGAAAAAACGTTTCCAAACCCTCCATAAAAAGTTTAATTTGGATAAGTTTTGTGGAAGTTATGGTTACTTGAGTATCAGCGTGCGCGGTAAAAAGTGGAAAATTCGAGTCCCTGTATACTGACAACCCGTCGTACTAGAGACGTCTTCTTGGGGGAATCAAAAGAGGTTCACGAGGACAATAATTTCACGAACCTTCAAGAAAATCGAAGACAACCAATTTTTTGTCGGGTACACTTGACGAATTTTGCCCCATAAATGAAGCAAAAAGTATAAGTTGCATTGCAGTTTCAAAGCGAGCAAATATGGAAAATGATTTTACTCCCATATTGTGACTTTCTTCCGCAAGCTGATCTTTTTTCCGTTCTCTGATTTATGGAAACGCAGAAAAGAGCGTTATCTTACTATTCCAGATCACACACTCTAAAAAATCACAAAAGTCCATTATATTCCGGGTTCAATGTGACCAAATCGTTTTTTTTTCTAAACAAAAACCAACGTTTGACGTGAACGATCAATTTTCTGGCTGGCTGGCCCAAAAACGAGGTTCACGCTTTTGAAAAGTGGTTGAACTTTCGGGAGAACGAAGCGATTGGATTAATCAAGTCAATTCTTTTGTATCCTGGTTAATTGTATTATTATAGTTTTAGCGGTAGACCTTAAGCGGCAGCAATTAAGGGGTCGGTTTCGAATACAAATACATCGCAGCTTTCGTGGTCGATTCACCCGACGTTCACCATATATGTGTCCCCGTTCATTAACGTTTAATATATAGCTGTGTGGGAATGTCGGTCGTATTTGGTCGTGTGTCGACCCGACGGCACCTCACGCCGCGGTATCGTAATAAAATATTAATGACAAGGTGTGTACGTGCCCTCGACAAGTCATCCCAAGCGACTAACTCAACACTCTTCAACGTGTATGCCACCTAACATGTTTCACACATTTAAGTATTTCACACATTTCGGTGTATTTTGATCGTTGTGAGCTATCTCCTGAATTTTTATTCATTTTTGCATACGCTGGTCGCTGCAGACGATTTAAAGGGATTTTATGTTGGAGAAATCTGCATGGATTACTCTAGATATGAGAAGAGAGACCAAATGATTTATAGTCAAAATATTTACAATTTGGAGTTTATGCTATGCTCAAACGCGCTTTGAAATATGTGTTGGAACTTTTTTAGCGCTTGAGACTTTCCAGAATATATGATTCAGTAAATTTTTTAATTCATGAAGTGAGTTTTCCATGTGGTAATAATTCATCTAATATGAGTTGAATTCAACAATTTACTTTGATATTAGCATGAGTTCAGTTTAACGGAAGCAAAATTGTTCCTGATAACAGATGCTTGAGAAGATTAGTTTTCCGGAAATTTCCTCTAGAGATAAAACTCATACAAATGACTTTATGTTTGAGCGGAGCGAACTCATCCTTTCATTCGAAGTTTGACGGAAGCTTGATGGAAAATCAATATTATCTCAAATGGTTGAAGGGTTTTCAGATTACGTCAAGCTTTTAGAAAAGGTGTGGAATATTTTTATCAAGAAGTTAAGCATTTAAGAGTTTTTTATATTACCTTCTATATTGATAGAGGACGAATAATGAGTCCACATTTTTTTTAATATTGGAGTATTAATTAGCAATAACATGGGTTGTCTATAAGCCAGTAAGCTTTTATACATTCAGATAAGAGTTTTTTCGCCTGGAAGGCTTTGAAAACCTCTGAGACTTCAATTAAATTACGTGTCAGGCGAATTGAAAGAGTAGTGGTTCAGTAAGCCCTTAAAAGGGTTAGACAGCGCTGACATTGATGTAAGCTTGACATATTATTCTCGAGAAAATATGAACAGCAATGTTTATAACGAGAGAAAATTTTCAATTCTCGGAAAAAAGGCAGCTTATCGAATAACTGCATAAGGGACAAAACGTGTAAGATAAAAGAATTCAAGTTTTATTTTTTAAAATATTTCTGAATAGAGTTAGTTTAAATGTTTTTAGTTTCAATTATTCTGTCTTAAAAGCGAATCAATATTCCAATACAAAGCGAGATTATAGGCTTTAATTTCACTTTCACCATCAATACGCGCGTTTAATTGGATTGTATATAAACTGACATTGATGCGAAACCGCATTCATTTTCATACTTCAACAGAGAAAAAAATCACGAGGCACACGCGTCAAAAATTGAAATAGCTACGAGGCGAAAATACCTGAATTTTTTACCGCATGGAGCAATTCATACACAGAAAAAAGCTGGGATCATTTTGCGTCAGATATGGACGATAATTGAGACGCAGAATTCTTTTGACAAAAGAAATAACATCAAGCTATTAAACAAAATGAAGTTACATTAAGGGCATTGAATAAACGAACTCTGAATTTTTGTGGCGACGCTAATGCACTGTTACAACAGACAATATGTCTGCGCAGGAGATGGCAGATAAATTCCAATTTCACGCCGGGAATTTTATGATTATGCACAACTACGGCATTTATAAAACATTCGCGGGTCATACATGAAATTCTATAACCCTCAACTATAAGTCAATAAGAAAGAATTTCGCGATTGATAACGCAAAAAGCCGTAATTTGGGGCCAAAGTTCAACAACACCATCTGGGAATGATGAAGGTTCGACATCTAGAGCGTCAGACATTTACTGTAGCGCCATCGACGACATGTTACCGAGAATTTTTATCACTCGCGTACTCACACGATACCGCATGATACACGATGATACATGCAACTATTGCCGGTAAAATAGTGCTTGCAATGAATAGATAGTGAAGACAATATAGAAATGGATTATTTATGCATAAACACATATTGAAATTGTTTTTCTGTATTATTTACAATTTTTCATAGTTTATAACAAAAAAGAACAAATTTATAGTTTCTAGTAGATGGAAACTTTCGGTAATTTAGAAATTTACCATGTTCGAAACTTAGAACTTCAGAAAATATATAAATTTGTTCATCCATTTGATCTTCCTCAAGTTTGCAAAAACTAGAACTATTTACAACTCATCAACTTATAAATACATAAATTCAATACTTTGAAAATTTTTTCAATCTTCAATATGAATAAACGTGCAATTTGTTCAAGTTTGAAATTTCTTTACACATTTACTTATAATTTTTGAAAAAATACATATTTATGAAAATAGCTGATTTATAAATAACCTGACCAAATTTTATCGTAAATTTATCGTAAAATAAAAATTGAAAAAAGGGTTGCATTTGCTTATTTATAAATTGATAAGTTGTAAATCAGTTTTTGCTAATCTGATGAAAACAAATTATAAACATTTTTTATAAAGTCCGCATAACTAAAATTCATGTGAAAAAACGATTTCAATATTCATTTATCGAGAAAAACAAATTATTTATACTATTTATTTATTGTGAGAGATACTTTATTTTCAAATATAAAAATATTATTCAGAAATATTTTTTCAAATATTATAAATAAATATACAAAGAAATTCTAAACTTGACCAATTTGCATGTTTATTCATATTGAAGATTGAAAGAATGTATGAAGTACTGAATTTATTTATTAATAAGTTGATAAGTTGTAAATAGTTTTAGTTTTTGTAAACTTGATGAAATACAAATGGATAAACGAATTTATATATTTTCTAAAGTTCTAAATTTCTTAATTATCGAAAATTTCCATTGACTAGGAACTATTAATTTGTTCTTTTTAGTTATAAACTATGAAAAATTGTAAACAGTCATCTGGAAAAACAATTTCAATATTTGTTCATGCAGAAATAATCCAATTTTATATTGTCTTCACTATTTATTCATTGCGAGCACTACTTTACCGGCAAATTTTCGGACGGTAACATGTCCTTGGTGGCGCTACAGTGATTGTCTGACGCTCTAGATGTCAAACCTTCATCATTTCGAAATTTACAACTTTAGAAAATATATAAATTCGTTTATCCATTTCATCTTCCTCAAGCTTGCGAAAACTAGAACTATTTACAACTTATCAACTTATAAATAAATAAATTCAATACTTTATAAATTTTTCCAATCTCCAATATAAAGAAACATGCAATTTGGTCAAGTTTAAAATTTCTTTGCACATTTATTTATAATTTTTGAAAAAATACATATTTATGAAAATAGCTGATTTATTAATACCCTGACCAAATTTTATCGTAAATTTATTTATATAGAAAATTGAAAAAAGGCTCGAATTTGCTTATTTATGAATTGATAAGTTGCAAATCAGTTTTTGCTAATCTGATGGAAACAAATTATGAAAATTTTTTATTAAGTCTGCAAAACTGAAAATCATGTAGAAAAACTATTTCAGTATTTACTTATCGAGAAACAAATTATTTGTACCATTCATTTATAGTGAGAGCTTCTTCATTCATAAATCAGCTATCTTCAGAAATATTGTTTAAAAAATTATTAATAAATATACAATGAAATTCTAAACTTGACCAATTTGCATGTTTATTTATATTGAAGATTGAAAAAAATGTATAAAGTACTGAATTTTTTTATTTATAATTTGATAAGTTGTAAATAGTTTTAGTTTTTGCAAACTTGATTAAGATCAAATGGATAAACGAATTTATATATTTTCTGAAGTTCTAAATTTCGAACTTGGTAAATTCTAAATTACCGAAAATTTCCATTCACTAGAAACTATAAATTAGTTCTTTTTAGTTATAAACTTTGAAAAATTTTAAACAGTCATCTGGAAAAAAAATTTCAATACTTGTTTATGCAGAAATAATTCAATTTTATATTGTCTTCACTATTTATTTATTGCGAGCACTACTTTACCGGCAAATTTTTGTCGGTAACATGTCGTTTATGGCGCTACAGTGAATGTCTGACGCTCTAGATGTCAAACCCTCATCATTTTCGGATAGTGTTGTTGAACTTTGGCCACAAATTACGGCTTTGTGCGTTATCAATCGCGAAATACTTTCTTATTTACTTGTAGTTGTGAGTTATAGAATTTCATTTATAACCCGCGAATGTTTCATAAACGCCGTAGTTGTGCATAATCATGAAATTCCTGGTGTGAAATTGAAATTTATCTACCATCTCCTGCGCAGACATATCGTCTGCTGTGACAGTGCATTGGCGTCGCCACAAAAATTCAGAGTTTGTTTATTCAATGCCCATAATAGCAGAAAAGTGATGTGACAAAGAAACCTCATCTGATCTGTAAAATCAGCAATCAATCGTTAATTATTTTGTTTTGCTTATTCAGATTGTACGCACGTGATTTGGAAATATATAAATATCAGTTCGTTCAGAAGTCGGAACACGTCTCGACTATTATCATCGTTCGCCACTTTGTGTAGGGTTGTTAACAAGCTTTTAATTAGGAACGTGCTTTTATTAGCATATAACTGCAACTTTTGTTTCCATTTTTTCCGCCGATGTTTAAGGGAAAACAGAATTTAGTTGGGATTGAAATAGGCTCCAAACCTTCTAAGTTGGGCAATCGGACAAGATTAGATTAATCAGCATCAGCAGATAATTTTGGTCACTCTAGAATTTTCTTCCCTATTAGAATGGATTTGGAAACCAATCGTTCTTAACAACGTAGATCGGAACTTTTAAATTCCTCAACCGTTTGGCTGGCTCACCGTTTATGGAGAAAAGTCGCTTCGAATTTCCGATTTTCAATGCAAATCGGTTACTAATTTGATACAGTTGTATCTTCGAAGGCGAACGAGTCTAAAGTATCGAGGGCATCTTTTCACTGCACATCAGGGAATTGTGAAACGAGAAACTGTATCGTGCCCCTGGCTTTGGTAAAATTTATTCAAACCATGCACCGTTTTTATGGGACGAACCTGAATTTAATTAAAAGGATTTATTTGAACCTCATCATACAGATAATAAATGAGACTGAATTATAATTGAAATTTACGGACCGTTGATTCTTGGATCGATCTGTAACAATTTTTTTTCCAAATTATTCTTGAATGTAGAGTAGTTTTAAGTGGTTGAAATAGTATCCAAGAGCAGTCACTCGATTTGAAAAGATTTTAAATTGTGTTATAGAATTCATGGCATTTCGAATCTTTTTTGAGATTCCGATGATCTTGAGAGACTTTTAAAGATTGGAAAGGTTCAAAGGATTTCAAGATATTATAGAGGATCTAGTAAGATTTTGAAGGATTATTTATAATGATCTTGATGGGGACATGGCGATCTAAAATTTCTAAAACTCAATCATCCCAAATGGAATAAATCGAAATTGTTCTCAAAATAATACTTGCAATTATATCAACTATTGTAAGTTCTCATTTTCTCAAATGGAGAGGATTAAGGTGGTTATATCACAATATATAGTATGTGCAAAGCTATGCAAAAGGTAAATTAAAAATATAGTTATGAGAAGCAAACACATTGAATTGATGATTCTTACAACTTTAATTCATGACAATAATTGATAAATAAGTTGTAGAAAAAAAGATACAAGCTTTCAAAAGTAAGCGATGAACGGCATGAACTATAGCAAAATCATCAAATTACGAGTTTCCAATCAATGCTGCGCAAAAACTGGACGGTCAAACTTTCCGGGCAAAAAATATATGTTACAAGATAACCGTATCTAGCACCGTTTAGTTTTTCGAAAGAGTTCCATGGTTACTAAAGATGCTGGAACAAAAAATTTGCAATTTTCACGCTTCACCCTATACCTGTCGTGTATAAGAGACGAACTTTGATAAACAATAACTTGAAAATTAGACGATCCATCGATCGCAAACTTTGCATAGATTTTGATTCATTCATGAACTTGAAGTTTTCTAAGTTTCAGGAAGGTGGCATGAATTTTGATTTGTGATAAAACCACCCTAATAAGGAACCCAGACGGCAAACCGAATTCTTTATAATTGAAAAAAAAATTCAAATTTACGAAATCGAATTCGTGAAAAAATTCAGTTTTTGTTCATACAGAATTCTTTCTCAATTCTTATTATAAACGTAGTATGACCGCGAAAATTAATTTTGAAGGAGTTGCAAAAGGATCCGGGCGAACACATCAAGAACTGTAGCGATGTAAAGAAACTATCATTTCTGGCTTCACGATTCATTCAAAATGAATAATCTTTCGAGTTCCAGCCTATTTGTGAAGAATTCCTTTCCAATCCATTTATTGCTTCATGCGACCGATACTTGAATATAGTACGTAATGAAATTGAATACATATTGAATGAAGACAGTCTTCTTATGTACCTTGAAGCGATGCTAATTGAATAATTTTTTGATTCAGTTTTTATTCATAACTTTCTCATTCGAAGCAACGCATGAACGAAAATTGGATTTTAACCGAGTAAAATAATAATACCATAGGAGCATTAAAAAATCTGCGCAATACGTCTCCTTCTGAAGCTTAAAATTGATATTTTGATTGTTTACGAAATGATAAATTGCAACTTATTTTCGCTTTTGTTTATTACTGTACCTATAATTATATTTCTGCATAAAGCCTCACAGTTATAACATTAGAAACGTATTCATCACTTATCTAATGCACACAAACCTATTTATATACCCTAACTCAACACTACTTCATGCAACGCGATTCCCTAACGCATGATATCCCACGCTAGAAACAATGATCAAAATGGTCCTTATATACTGACTGGAAAAATTCTTACCGCTTGTGAGAAACGACTAAGGTTAAAAATTCTTGATGCCCCGAGTCATATTTAATTTTATCACTTCAACATTGAGTATTTTTTTTATGTTTCATTTAAATGTTATGTTATTACCATTTCATTGGATTATTGTGAGTTTTTCTATATTGACTTTATTTTTGTCTTTTTCTCATTCGTAAAATTAAAATTTCAGAAAATGAATTTCATTTTCAAATATCAAACTATCTGGCAGAAAATATTCTTTCTTATTTAAAAAATCATGTTTTCGAGTCGAAATTTCTACATTGTTGTACAAAATTCAAATTTAGGTTCGGAAATTCACTCTTTTTTAAAAAATCATATATTTGGATTGATAATCCAAACTTTCTTCAGACGGTTTGTCTCATCGACTTGAAAAAGCAACTATTTTGTTGAATATTGGTGTATTTTCTTGAAAACTCGTATTAAATATTGTACTTTACCCGAGGAAAATAATAATACCATCCAAGCATTAAAAATTCGCTCAATAAGTTCCCTTCTGAAACTTAAAATTCATATTTTGATTGTTTTGAAATTGATAAATTGCAATTTATCTTGGCTTTAGTTTATTAGTGTAACATCCAGTTAGCGGAGTTACTATGGCAATGGAACATTTGTTCATGTGATTTTCCACACCGTGGAATTTTCATTTTTCCGAATCAAAATTTCTAACGAACAGGTACTATAATTAGATTTTTATTTTCTCATTCTGAATGAGAAGGTGAAAATCGTGAAAATGTGAAAATCGTCTTTCACGGATTTAATGAAATGTCCGCGTTTCGAGATCCCCTGAGTCAGAAAAAAAGTTTTAACGAAGGTGTCTGTCTGTAGTCTGCAATCTGTAGACTCAATAACTTTCGAAAGTATTATCATAATAGATTGTGCTTTGGCATACTTTTTTAAGACACGAAAAGGAAGGACGAGTCCGTTAACAAGCTATTTTTGACCAACAGTTCTGGGTTCATCCATCGAAATAGCTTTGTAGAAAATTAAAAAATGCACATTTCCGCTCAAAATATGCAGGGAAAAAGAAATGTTTGGGAACAAAATTATTCAGTTAAAGAAAATCTAAAAATTCAGTTCTCCACATTTTTTCCATAAGATTCATAGTTTTTGTTTAAATGGTGAAAAATTCAATTTAAAATAGAAAATTACATTTTTCAGAAAAACTATGTGAGATATCAAAATCTTGCCAATATGGGAAAATGTTTAATCTTAAAAGATGTACA
This sequence comes from Neuroterus valhalla, assembly GCA_011762715.2. NCBI lineage: Eukaryota > Metazoa > Arthropoda > Insecta > Hymenoptera > Cynipidae > Neuroterus > Neuroterus valhalla. The sequence goes on along the minus strand of WSXT02243503.1, from coordinate 100 downwards.
AATTGACTGTTGACCATTTTTTGATAAGACGTATAGTTTTTTTTCAAATAATAATAACTATAGAAGACACGGAGAAACGTTGATGAACAAAATTATTTGC
>WSXT02243492.1:0-15474 GCA_011762715.2 Neuroterus valhalla | reverse complement strand
TTAACCTCAGGGGCCTTTCCTCTATCCGCAACCTGGGGACGCGCTACGTAGTGGTGATAGGTAGCCACCAAGTAGAAACATGTTTACAAAGTTGAATAAATTTATTGTGTTGGTTTTTTCTTGAGAAAATATATATTTAATATCTAGATGCAAGATTTAAATAATTGTTTACTGCACTCTTCTAAAATTGTAAACAAAATCACTATAATCCCTTAAAAAAAGAAGTCACCTGTGTGGAAATGTTAAGTCGGCCCTCTCGAGGGCCTACGTAATTTGCCCCTTTACTACGTTGTCCCTACGTTGGAAAACTACCAAGGGGCAACATAGTTTCGACATGCTCACCTTCGAAGACCCCACGAAGGTTGCGCCGGGAGGGCCAATGAAGTGGCCCTCTTTAGTGCCCAGCTAACCCCCCTGTAGGGACTGTATAAGCCCTAGTTTTGAAAATAAGTTTTGAAAATTTTGAAATAACGGTTTTGTTTAGAGCTATGAGCGCAGTAGATGCTACTATTTAGTGATTAGTGAAATAGCGCTTGAAATTATAAAAAAAAATCCTCAAAATATATAATTACACATTTTACATGATTTTTTTCAAGATATACATGCTGCATCTACTTATGACTAATTGGTACATCGTAATTTTCAACGCCTAAATAACAATTAAAATATTGGACGCAACGGTCGGGATTCGAACGCATAACCTAACGCACGCTAATCGACGAGCCTATCTATGCGACCATTTAGACTAGTTGTCAGCAGTTTGAAAAACGAGGAATCGATTCTTGAGGATGTACACAAGTTACAGTCAATCTCAAAATTCGATAATCTTTATATTGATTTATAGAATTGACCAAAATATATCTTAATAAATGCTGCGTATTTAGATGGAGGCTTCCAAGTGTACTTCATGAAAGAAAATAATTCAGGTTAAAATTGTTTATTCTTCAGATGTTATTTAGAGTTTTAGTTTTTGCTTTCTCGTTAGAGAAAAGTTACAATTCTCATCCAATCCTGATGTTCAAGGCCTCATTTAATTCTTTGGAAGATTCTCTATAATTCTTATTGGGTAGATTGTATTAAAAAAATTCATTTGGAAATAATAATTATTGTGATTGTTATAAATAATGTGAGTTCGAATTTCAATCAACACTACCCAAATATAATTGTAGAGGATCCTTCGGAGAATCAAATGAGGCCTTGATCTTTAAGATTAGATAAGAATTATAATTTTTCCCTCACGATATTGGAAAAACTAAGACTGTGAATAACTTCTGATAAATAAACAATTTTACCCTGAATTATTGTTTTCTGAAGCACACTTATAATCCTTCTTCAGAATACGCAGCAACTACTGATAGATACATTTCAATTAATTATATAAATCATCATAAAGATTATTGAATTTTGAGGTTGACTGTAACTAGAGTACATCCTTAAGCACACACAAATTAGAAATAAATGGTCTGAACATCCTAATTTTTCGGTTTACACCAAAAGTATGAAAATAAGATATTTTATATTACTAAATGCATCAATCATATTTGTTTCAAAAATTTAATGTCTGAATTTTCGAAAAACTTATTGATGTACAAGTCACTTTTTGACGGTAAAATTAGAATATAAAAACAAAACTGAAATGGAAATCAAATAAAACTAAAATTAAGAAAAAAATTATTCACAAATTAGAATTATATGGTCTAAACATTCAAATTTAATAACAGTTCTTTTGATTTTCTTGCTTCCATATTTTACAAAGCCTGCAATAAATGGTTGCATTTGGAGCCTCCAAAAGTCCATAGGAACTTGAGAGGGCCTCATTGCCAAATACTGTTAAAAAGTTTCATCCCCGTAGCTGTCGGGAAAAGCAATGAATTTCAACTACATATGGAAAATCGATAAAAAATTATGAAATATTTCTAAAGCTTCATACCTAAAATCTTGAACATTGATTTTGTAGAATTTGATGGTAAATAATTGAAAAAGGAGTCCCCCCCCCCATCTGCCGAGGAAGGCTGTTATTTTCAACCCCTTAAAAATATCCAAAATCGGAAAAAATTCCAAACTATGCTCAAAGCTGTTCACCTAAAATCTTAAATGGATTTTGTATATTTTAAGGGTAAATGACTGTAAATGCCTTTTTCACAATTATTTACCATAAAAATGTACTGTTACCATAAAATACCATAAAATGTCTACTGTTACCATAAAAATGTAATGTTCTGTGTTATCCGCCAAATTTTTTTCTACTTTTTAAACGTTTTTTTAATGGTTTTATTTTTTCCTGTTGAAAACTCTGTTTCAACTCTTTATTATCTCTCGTTTGGAAAGTTTCAATTACATTTTAAACATTTATTAACGTACATATTACATTTATTATGATTAATTAATTATTATATATATATGTATCATCAGGATTATTACGTAGTACCGCACAAACTAGAGTGATACTCGTCGTAGAAGCACGGTAAACAAAATGTTTTACTACACTTATTTCCTAATCCAAAACAAAAATATATGAATACTAGAAATAATTGAATAATCAGTAAATTTTAAAAGAAGATATATAAATTTCCGAACAAGAGATAATAAAGAGTTAAAACAGAGTTTTCTCTGAGGAAAATGTTTAACAATCATAAAAATTATAATTTTAGTAATAACTGTTAGGAAATGGAAGAATAACAGTTTCGCATTAGAAAAAAACTTTGCGATACCAGCCAAGCGCTTGTAACTGTGAGCAAGGGCCGAATTTAATACGGCTGTACATCTAACTCTGGAAAATCACGGAAAAAAAACACAAATTACAGCAAATTACAAATTACGTCTGGCTCCCAGTATGCTCAGATCTCGGATCAGATCGGAAACTGGAGCCAGTGACTAACACACGCGCGCCTGCGTATACGTCGAGCCGTATCTGGCCGTATCACTCACACAGAGCAAACGTGGCTAGTCACTGGCTTTCTGAGCACACTGCTGGCTCCCTTATATTTCGGGAAAGAAACAGCGAGGCGAACTGTATTCCAGTTCTTGGAAATCACAAATCACGTCTATCCCAGTATGCTCAGATCAGATTGGAAACTGGAGCCAGTGACTAACACACGCGCGCTGGCGTATACGTCGAGGCGTGTCTGGCCGTATCACTCACACAGAGCAAACTTGTGTTAGTCACTGGCTTTCTGAGCACACTGCTGGCTCCCAAATATTTCGGGAAAGAAACAGCGAGGCGAACTGTATTCCAGTTCTTGGAAATCACAAATCACGTCTATCCCAGTATGCTCAGATCAGATCGGAAACTGGAGCTAGTGACTAACACACGCGCGCTTTGTGTCTGGCTGTATCACTCACACACAGCAAGCGTGTGTTAGTCACTGGCTTTCTGAGCACACTGCTGGCTTCACCTAGTAACAAGTCCTTCAAAGTCACAAATTTCAGCTTGGAAATAAAATTCGTAGCTGATTCCGCTCGTAAACGTGAAATTCTCGCGCAGCCACTGACAATGCTCGACGCTGATTTGACGGATGTTCAAAACTAGTGCGAGCATGGGGCAACGCAGAGACACCCGTGCGCGAACCTAATATTTCGGGAAAGAAACAGCGAGGCGAACTGTATTGTCCTGTATTACCCTACAAGACAGTTCTGTCGAACTGTTTGATACATTTCTCAGCGATGATGACCAACTCGTAGCTAACTTCTTCATTCAAAATGTAAGAATAACCCAAGCATTTTAAATCATTTATAAAATTTTAAAAAGGGTTTTTGTATTTTTTTTTGCATTTGATAGTTTGTTTTGATCTTTTTTATAATTATTATGTATTCATGGTTAAACATTTCATTATTGTTAATTGTATGTTTTTTAATTTTCAGAAATATCTTGAAATCACTTAATAAAAAATTGATTCATATATTTTTACGCTAATAAATTATATAGCAACCTGAAACTTTAACTGCGTCAAAATATATTTCTATTATTAATTATTCATGTGTTGTTGACCTTTTCACATTCTCGTCATAAAGAGAAGGTATTGGTTTTATTTGAAAATCGACTTTCGCAGAATTTATGGAATCTCCACGTTTTGAGACCCCCTGATTCCGAAAAAGTGGTTTTCACGTTGGTGTCTGTCGGTCTGTTTTCATATTAGATTGCCCTTTAGCAAACATTTTAAGGGAACAAAAAGACAGTTCAAATTCTTTAATCAGCTATTTTGGATAAAAAATAAAAGAGGGGGAGCATTTTGAAAATTTTTTTGGACTTTTTTTTCCAGACAAAAAATTTTTAGTACGGTTTCTTGTAGTAGGTAAAAAGTGAAACAATTAATCCTTATGATTTTTCTAAATGAAAACAAAATTGTCAAAGTTTTGGCATTTTCAAAATTCAAAAACATAAATGGAACTGAGAATTTTTAGCCGAACAGCGCAAGGTATGAAAAACAAGTTTTCACAAAAAAATATTTTTTTGGGAGACCTTCAGGATGATATTAACAATTTTTCGAGTTTTTTCAAAAAATCGAAAATGCAAATTTTTTTATAGTAGAAAGATTTTACTATTCACTCGAAAATTCGTATTTTTTAGTTATATTCAACAGTTTATTATTCAAAACAAAAAATGTTTTTGGTTTATGTATCTTTTGTTACATTTCTTGTTGAAAATCGATCTCTGTTCATGAAAGATTCAACAACTTGTCCCTTGAGAATTGATTTCCTGTTCGAAAAATCATCACTCATGAGAGATGAGGGAAGAGGGATGAAGAAAAGAGGAAAAGGGGGGGAGTGAAGCAGAGAAGATAAAAAGGAAAGAAAAAGATCAAGTGTAGAAAGAGAAGAAAAGAAAAAAAGGGAATAGATTCATGACAAGAAGGGAGTTGGGTGAGGAAGAAATTTACGGAAAAGGAGGAAGGAACAATCAGAAAGAGATAGAAGAAGAAAAGAAAAAAGTTGGGACAAGCAGAGAAGAAAAGAAGAAGAGAAAAAGAGGAGGAGAAGAGAAATAGAAAAGAACAGAAGAAAGAGTAAGAGAAAAGTAGGAGGAGATAAAATGAAAAGAATTGGAAAAAGTGAAAGAGAGATGAGGATTGTGAAAAGAAGAGAAGAAAAGGAGGAAAAAGACGAAAAAAGAGAAAAGAGAAGGCGTAAATTTGAGAATGTGATAAAGGGAAAAAGGCACAAAGTCAAGAAGAACAGACGAGGAGGAGAGAATAAGCGACAGAAGGAGCAAGAATTGTACGGGGAGGTGAGAAGAAATTATTTCGAAGGGAAGAGAGATGGGAGAAAAGGAAAAAAGGAAAAAAGGGAAACAAAAGAAGAAGAGGAGCAGAGAGTTTAGCATAGAAGAGGGGAAGAAAAGAAGACAGTTAAAAGAAAAAGAGAAGAAGAAAAAAGTGGAGGAAAGAGGAGTAACTAGAAAAAAGGGAGAAGCAAAAAAAAGGGAAGAAAAGAAGACAGTTAGGATATGAGGAGAAGAAAGGCTTAAGAGAAAAGAGGATGAGCATAGAAGAGAAATAGGGAAAAAGAGGAAATAAGAGAAGAGAAAAGAAGAAGAGGATAACAAGAGAAAAAAAAGAGAAGGAGACCAGTATTAAATAAAAAAAGAAGAGCAGAGAGAGTTGAGGAGAAAAGAGAAGAAAGGAGTACGGAACAAGTGAAGAAGAGAAGAGAAGAAGGGGAGAAGACAAGAATATAAGAAGGGAAGGAAAGACGAATAAAAGAAAAAGGACAAATAAGAGAGTAAAGGGAAGAAGAGAGTAAAGACATGAAGAGAGTTGGGAGAGAAAGAGAAGGAAGGAAGGATAGAAGATTTAAAAGTGAAAGAGAAAGTTTAGAGGTGAAGGGAAGAAGGGAAGAAGAGAAGAAAGGGAGGATATGAGAGAAGGAGAGGATAACAAAAAAAAATAGAGTGATGGGAAAAAGAAGAGTTCGGAACGAGGTGAATAGAAAAGGAAGAAATGTGTGAGAGAGAAGCAAAGAAAGAAAGAAAAGGAAAGAAGAAGAGAGTCGGAGGAAAGTGAGGGTAAAGCCAAAAAGAGAAGAAGAGTTGATGATAATAAAATGAAATAGAAAAGAGGAAACAAAGAAAAGATGAGTAGCAGGACGAGAAGGGGAGATAGAAGAAAAAAAGAGAAAAGAGTTGAGTCCGGTTGAATCCGAAATCTGTCCATCTAAAAACATTGACTCGAAAAATATTCCTATTTTATCCGAAATTAGTCCGGAATTCAGAACCTGCAACCATTCTTGTGAGAGTGAAAACGGAAAGTGGTCCGGTTGAATCCGAAATCTTTCCGGTCGGAAGCATCGACTCCGGGAATAGTCTGGCTTTATCCAAAATTAGTCCGGAATTCAGAACCTGATATTATTTTTGTTAAAATGAAAACGGGAAGTGGTCCGATTAAATCTGGAATATGCCTGTTCAAAAACGTAGTCTCCGAAAATGGTCCGATTTTATCCGAAATTAGTCTGGAATTCGGAACCTGAATCTATTCTCGTGAAAGTGAAAACGGAAAGTGGTCCGATTAAATTTGGAATATGTCCGTTCAAAAACGTAGTCTCCGAAAATAGTCCGGCTCTATCCGAAATAAGTCCGGAATCCAGAACCTGAAATTATTCTTGTTGAACTGAAAACAGAAAGGGGTCCGGTTAAATCCGAGATCGGATGGTCAAAAAACAATGACTCGAAAAATACTCCGATTTTATCCGAAATTATTCCGGAATTTAGAACCTGAAACTATTCTTGTGAGAGTGAAAATGGAAGAGGTCCGGGTAAATCCAAAATCTTTCCGTTCGGGAGCATCGACTCCGGAAAAAGTCTGGCTTTATCCAAAATTAGTCCGAAATTCAGAACCTGAAATTATTTTTGTCAGAGTGAAAACATGAACTGATCCGGTCGAATCCGGAATCTGAAGGTTAAAAAACAGTGACTCCGAAAATACGCTGCCTTTGGCCGAAATGAGTCCGGAATTCAGAACCTTGAATTATTCTTGTTGAAGTGAAAACGGGAAGGGGTCCGGTTAAATCCAGAATCTGAAGGTCCAAAAACTTTAACTCCGAAAATATTACGACTGTATCCGAAATTAGATTAGAATTCAGAACTTGAAATCAATCTTCTTAAAGTGAAAACATAGAGTGGTCCGGTTAAATCCGGAATCTGAAGGTTCAAAAACATTGACTCGGAAAACAGTCCGCCTTTAGCCGAAATTAGTGGAGAATTCAGAACCTGAACCTATTCTTGTGAAAGTAAAAGAGGAAAGTGGTCCGGTTAAATCCGAAATCTTTCCGGTCGGAAGCATCGACTCCGGAAATAGTCTGGCTTTATCCAAAATTAGTCCGGAATTCAGAACCTGATATTATTTTATTAAAGTTAAAATGGGAAGTGGTCCGATCAAATCTGGAATATGTACGTTGAAAAACGTAGTCTCCGAAAATACCCCAGCTCTATGCGAAATAAGTCCGGAATTCTGAACCTGAAATCAATCTTGGTAAAGTGGAAACGGGAAGTGGTTCTGGTTGAATCCGAAATCTATCCGTCCAAAAGCATCGACTTCGGAAATAGTCCGACTTTATCCGGAGTCAGTCCGGAATCCAGAACCTGAAATTATTCTTGTTGAAATGGAAACGGAAAGTGGTGTAGGTGACTTTAACTAGACGCAGACACGCTTTCACATTCTGAATAATTTCTCAAGACTGGCCAAAATTTTGCGAACTTCACTGATTCAAAATCAAAAAGATATTTCAAAGTTTAGGCCTCGTAAATTTTAAAATTTCCCCTAAATATTTCCTGAGTCATGCCACGAGATGAAGTTGAAGTACTTAGTTTGAGTAATGAATAAAGTTTATTATATAAGTTCTCGGATTCTGTATCTAATTGTAAACTTAAAAATAGCTTTACGATGGCTCATCAGATACAGGTTTTCATTGAATGTTCACCTTTCGCTTTTGGACTGCTATGTTTCGTTGCTGACCGAGTTATCTTAGTTCAAATTTAGGGCTCATTTCGAATAATGCCCGCTTCTCAGACATTCGTGTACATCTAAAGCAGAGGTGTCCAACCTGTGAGCAACTGAGCCACATGTGGCTTCGGCCATGATTGGCAGTGGCTCATGCTCTTCGGTTCGACATATCTTTGTGAGAGTACATTTTCTAGTCGTGCGCGCCGTGAAAACAAGTGACGTACCCTGCTTAAAACTTCGGCCAAGTTTCGGACAGTTTCGGATTCCGAAATTTGCCCGAACATGTCCGAAAAAGGATCTGATTTTTGTCCTCCGGATTCTATGCGAAGGTGTCCGCAATTTGTCTAAAGGAAGGCGCACGAAATTAGATCTGGTTTCCATCCGGTAGAATCCGAAAGTTGTACGGAGTGACGGATTCAAACAATCAGGAAAGACTCCGTTAAGGTCCGTGTTTTGTACGGTTTTCCGGATGCGATTTATCCGGATTGTTTCCAGTCCGTGTTTTATACGGTCTGAAGAATACGATCAATCCGGATTATATCCGGTCATATCCGCTTTTTGTATGGTATCGCGGATTCGAAACATCCGGATTGTGTGCGCTCTCGTCCGTTATATTTACGGTTTTCTGGATATGATTGATAAGGTTTGTGTCTTGTCAAGTCCATGGTTTGTACGGTCTGGAGGATTATTCGGAACACTTTCCATCTTCAGCTTACCGAAATAAAACTCAAAGCCGCAGACCAATTTCGAATAGGACCAGACTATTTCCGGAGTCGATGTTTCTGAACGTTCTGATTTCGGATTTATTTGGATGACTTTCCGTTTTTCATTTTCATTTAATAATTTTAGGTTCCGAATTCCGGACTGATTTCAGGTAGAGCCAGACTATTTCTGGAGTTAATGTTTTTGGACGGACAGATATTGGATTTAACCGGGCCACTTTCCGTTTTCACTTTAGGGGCTGTCCATATATTACGTCATGACATTTTTTCCAATTCTAGACCTCCCCCCCCCCCCCTATGTCATCAATCTTCATCAATAGGCCCCTATGTAATCACACTACCGTAATCTCACTGTTGATACTCCTTACCCCATCCGTGTTGACGTAATATGTGGACAGCCCCTTAACAAGAATATCTTCAGGACCTGAATTCGGGAATAATTTCGGATAGGGCCGGACCATTTTCGGAGTCTATGTTTTGTAACGGACATATTCCAGATTTAATCGGACCACTACCCGTTTTCACTTTAACAAAAATAATCTCAGGTTCTGGATTCCGGACTTATTTCGGATGAAGCCGGACTATTTCTGGGATCGATACTTTTGACCGGGAAGATTTCGGATTTAACTAGACCACTTTCCGTTTCCACTTCAACAAGTATGATTTCAAGTTCTGAATTCTAATCTATTTTCGGATACAGTCAAACTATTTTCGGAGTCAATGTTTTTGGACCTTCAGTTTCCGGATTTAATCGGACCCCTTCCCGTTTTCACTTCAACAAGAATAATTCAAGGTTCTGAATTCCGGACTCATTTCGGATAGAGCCGGACTATTTTCGGAGTCTGCGTTTTTGAACGGACACACTCTAGATTTAATCGGACTAATTCTCGTTTTCACTTCAACAAAGATAATCTCAGGTTCTGAATTCCGGACTAATTTCGGATAGAGTCAGACTATTTCCGGAGTCGATGCTCTCGACCGGAAAGATTTCGAATTAAACCTTATCACTTCCTTTCTTACTCTTACAAGAATAGTTTCTGGTTCTGGATTCCAGACCAATTTCGGATAAAGTCAGGACATTTTTGGAGTCAATGTTTTTGGACCTCCAGATTCCGGGTTCAACCGGACAACTTTCTGTTTTCACTTTAACCAGAATAATTTCGGGTTCTGCATTCCGGACTTACTTCGGATAGAGCCGGACTATTTTCGGAGACTGCGTTTTTGAACGGACATATTCCAGATTCAATCGGACCACTTCTGGTTTTGACTCTAAGAAAAATAATCTTATGTTCTGAATTCCAGACTATTTCCGGAGTCGATGCTTTCGACCGGAAAGATTTCGGATTAAACCATATCACTTTCCTTTCTTACTTTTACAAGAATAGTTTCTGGTTCTGAATTCAGGACTAATTTCGGATAAAGTCGGACTATTTTCGGAGTCAATGTTTTTGGACCGTCAGATCTCGGATATAGCCGGACCACTTTATGTTTTCACTTTAACAAGATTGATTTCAGGTTCAGAATTCCGGACTTATTTCGCATAGAGCTGGGGTATTTTCGGAGACTACGTTTTTCAACGTACATATTCCAGATTTGATCGGACCACTTCCCATTTTAACTTTAATAAAATAATATCAGGTTCTGAATTCCGGACTAATTTTGGATAAAGCCAGACTATTTCCGGAGTCGATGCTTCCGACCGGAAAGATTTCGGATTTAACTAGACCACTTTCCGTTTCCACTTCAACAAGATTGATTTCAGGTTCTGAATTCTAATCTAATTTCGGATACAGTCGGACTATTTTCGGAGTCAATGTTTTTGGACCTTCAGTTTCCGGATTTAACCGGATCCCTTCCCGTTTTCACTTCAACAAGAATAATTCAAGGTTCTGAATTCGGACTCATTTCGGATAGAGCCGGACTATTTTCGGAGACTGCGTTTTAGAACGGACACACTCTAGATATAATCGGACCACTTCTCGTTTTCACTTTAACAAAGATAATCTCAGGTTCTGAATTCCGGACTAATTTCGGATAAAGTCAGACTATTTCCGGAGTCGATGCTCTCGACCGGAAAGATTTCGAATTAAACCTTATCACTTCCTTTCTTACTTTTACAAGAATAGTTTCTGGTTCTGGATTCCGGACCAATTTCGTATAAAGTCGGACCATTTTCGGAGTCAATGTTTTTGGACCTCCAGATTCCGGGTTCAACCAGACCACTTTCTGTTTTCACTTTAACCATAATAATTTCGGGTTCTGCATTCCGGACTTATTTCGGATAGAGCCGGACTATTTTCGGAGACTGCGTTTTTGAACGGACATATTCCAGATTCAATCGGACCACTTCTGGTTTTGACTCTAAGAAAAATAATCTTATGTTCTGAATTCCAGACTATTTCCGGAGTCGATGCTTTCGACCGGAAAGATTTCGGATTAAACCATATCACTTTCCTTTCTTACTTTTACAAGAATAGTTTCTGGTTCTGAATTCAGGACTAATTTCGGATAAAGCCAGACTATTTTCGGAGTCGATGCTTTTGACCAGAAAGATTGCGGATTAAACCGGACCACTTTCCGTTTTCACTTTTACAAGAATAGTTTAAGGTTCTGAATTCTGGACTAATTTCGGATAGAGCCGGACTATTTTCGGAGACTACGTTTTCGAACGGACATATTCCAGATTTATTCAGACCACTTCCCGTTTTCACTTTGAAAAAATAATCTCAGGTTCTGCATTCCGGACTAATTTCGGATAAAACCAGACCATTTCCGGAGTCAATCCTTCTGACCGGAAAGGTTTCGGATTCAACCGGACCACTTTCCGTTTTCACTCTCACAAGAATAGTTTCAGGTTCTGAGTTCCGGACTAATTTCGGATAGAATCAGATTATTTTCATAGTCAATATTTTTGGACGGATAGATTTCAGATTCAACCGGAACCACTTTCCGTTTCCACTTTCACAAGAATAGTTCCAGGTTCTGGATTCCGGATAGAGCCGGACTATTTTTGGAATCTACGTTTTCGGAATGGCACATTCCTGATTTAATCGGACCACTTTTCGTGTTCACTTTAACAAAAATAATCTCAGGTTCTGAATGCCGGACTTATTTCGGATAAAGTCGGACTATTTTCGGAGTCAATGTTTTTGGACCTTCAGATTCCGGATTCAACCGGACCCCTTTCCGTTTTCACTTTAACAAGAATAATTTCAGGTTCTGGATTCCGAAGACATTTCGGATCGAGCCGGACTATTTTCGGAGACTATGTTTTTGATCGGACATATTCCAGATTAATTCGGATCACTTCTCGTTTTCACTTTAACAAAAATAATCTGAGGTTCTGAATTTTGGACTAATTTCGGATACAGCCAGACTATTTTCGGAGTCAATACTTTCGGCCAGAAAGATTACGGGTTAAACCGGACCACTTCCCGTTTTCACTTCAACGAAAATAATCTGAGGTTCTGAATTTTGGACTAATTTCGGATAAAGCCAGACTATTTCCGGAGTCGATGCTCTCGACCGGAAAGATTGCGGATTAAACTGGACCACTTTTCATTTTTACTTCCACAAGAATAGTTTCAGGTTCTGACTTCCGGAGTAATTTCGGATAAAGTCGGACTATTTTCGGAGTCAATGTTTTTGGATCTTCAGATTCCGGATTTAACCGGACCACTTTATGTTTTCACTTTAACAAGATTAATTTCAGGTTCTAAATTCCGGACTAATGTCGGATAAAATCGAACTTTTTTTCGAATCAATATTTTTAGACGCACAGATTTTGGATTCAACTGGACCAATTTCTGTTTTCACTTTAACAAAAATAATTTTAGGTCCTGAATTTCGGACTCATTTCGGATGGAGTCGAGCTGTTCTTCCCGTTTCAATTCCTAATTCCTGACTCTTTTCGTACAGTTTTCGGATTAGATTAGACAGGCTCCGGGAAAAATTCTTGAATCGGATTTATTTCGGATCCATTTCGGAATCTTCGATTTTAAGCATGGTAGCCTCTTAGCACAGCAAAATTTGGAATCAGAATTGCGTTGTGAAATTTGCCAAGACAAGCTGGATTTGAGTAAACTGACAGAAAATAAAGCATGTCAACAATGGCATCAAATATTAAATATAGAAAAATATGTTCATATTTGATAGAACAATCGAAAATAGCGTTATAATTATTCTTTTTAACAAGTGACTCTTGATTCGAGTTCGAAGCCACAGCTCTCGTTGCGACTTGAAAAAAGGTTGGGTACCTCTGATCTAAAGGTTTGGGTGTTTTAAATAACATTATTTGTTTCAAGTTTGAAACCGACTATTTGAATGATTTATCTTTTTTTGGAAGTCTAGGAAGCTACATTATCAAGTGAATAATTTATTGTATGCTAATACAAATTTGGAGATCTGTCACGAATCGTAGTTCTCGGATGGTGCAGGTGCTTCTTCTTCGTTCCTGCATCAAACTACGAGCTTGCCGACGCACGTCGTATCTGACCAGTCTGAAAATTGTAAATGAATATGTTTCATCAGTTATAACATATATTCTAGAGGTTTATTTCAAACTGTGCTCATATATGAACATGTTATTATTTTTCATTCATGGGCAAAACTCCGTTTCATATTTTGTCACGCGAGTGAGAATTCTCAATGTTCGAAGCGGTAGAAAAAACAGAAAATTTGTGCCCTTTGAACATGCAGGAAATTAACCTATCTCATGCCAAAAAATGGATGAACGTCTTGTCTTTTGAGCATTTATTATTAAGTAATTTATATACAAACCGCTCCATTTGCAGACTTTGGATTTACATTTACAAGCACGCCCTGTGTCACACGAACAGCCATCGTCCATACCTTGAGGAAGATCCTTAAGACAGTTAAGATGCCGAGCTGCAATGGTGAGAGCCACTAAAAGTAGAACGAGAGAAAGAATGATTGAAAGACTCATTGTCATATCGATACTCAATTTCTGCTCATTTTATCGAAGCTTATATAGCATTTGTAGCCGGCTATTAATTCCCTCCAGATCAAATTTTATCACCGAAAAACAAACTCAAGGAAACTTATCTGTTAGAAACATGGAACTCAAATCACAACATTTTTTACATTTTCATCATTCCATGGCAGAATGCTAGCCAATAAGCTAGCTGCACGTTATCACACGAAACTAAAAACGGAAAAACAAAGTAGTTGAAATAGGAATCACACGGAAAGAATTAAAGGAAATATATGATCTATAGAATTCAGCAATTAGAAGTAGAGCTCTTTGTTCATTGTTGTTTACATATCTGATTTCGATTGGAATCAAATTTAATTTAATTAAATATTCAACTAATCATTCAAACAAAGGAATCTTAATTCTAGAAGAAGAATTTTCCAGAAAGCGGTCAAATATTTAAACGAAAAAAATAAATTTTCAACTCAAGAATTCCCTTCCAACCGAAAGAGATGAATATTTGAACGAGAAAGAGAACTTCTTATTTTTGTGGAATTTTCCACATAAAGATTGTACAACAAAATATATAAACCTCACCAAGGGAAGATTATTTTCAACTAAATACCAGAATTTCCAACCTCCAAAGATGAATTCTCAACCTAAAAGATGATTGCATTATTATATTATTGTTTATGACGTTCAAGAGGGCTTGAAATCGTTTTATTTATTTCTTGGACCTTCAAAACCAAAAACTACTTTCTACCTAATTCAAAAGTTCGCACTTAGGGAGAATGTAATAAACGATTATTATTCTACACAAATATGCATTTTTAACAACATTCATAAACTTTCATGAGGATGGTAAAATACAATGTCTCAACAGAAAAAATGATCTTTCGACGTCGGAGGTGCATTTTTTTCCTATACGAATCTGAATTTCCATTTCTGAGCAACATAATAGTCGAATTCTCAACGAAAGATGTGAATCTCCACTGTTGAAAATGTTTGTGAAATTAGAATACTTTTAATTTACGATCGTGTATTGATTTTAATAAACGTATATCGAACATTGAATTAGTACACCGACATATAAACTGGACCGCTCATGTCGACTGCGCATCCATTTTGGTGTAGAAAAGAAGGGATATAGGATTTATCCGCGGTTGTCTCCGTCTTGATTTTTCTGATTGGCTCTTATTTTTGGCTCAGGCCTGTATGAGTAGTTAGCGGAACCCTCAATGGGGACTCAGCCTCGGTTTTGACGACCCAAGCTCGTTTGAAGCTTTGAACACAAATAATCTGAATAACGGAAAAAATGGTTTTTATGTGCTTTGTTTGTCGAACGCAAAGCGTCGTGGGCGACGGGCGTTCATTTCACAGGTACTTATATTATTATATTTTTGACTTGACGTCATAACCTAGAAAAACATTTATTTACAGCAACGACATATAATATTTATATGTGGATGATTAATTTTGAAATTAATATTATGTGCTACATTACCTATAATAAATAATATTCGTTTCAGAATAAAACTACGAAATAAAGAACTTGGGCAAAATTAGGGTCATGAATATTTAAGTTTTCATTGATGAATTTATTGAATTCATCAAATTCAGTTTGTCTTATTTATTTTGCATGAAAATCTATGCTACGCTTATATACAGTGGTAATTTCACTTAAAAAATTAATTTTTAACATAAAAAATTAACCAAAAAATTGTATAAATTATTGGTGATGATGCATCAAATATTTGAGAATTAGACGAAATTTTAAAGTTTCAATAATAAATTTTGATCCAAATAAAATTAGAAATTTTAATTTTTAAATTTTCATGAAATATCTCGTAATTTCGAACATTGGAAACATAAAAATGGAATATGA
>WSXT02243481.1:0-15474 GCA_011762715.2 Neuroterus valhalla | reverse complement strand
CGTACAAATACCAACTTTGATTTTTGGGCTGCAACCCTTAACTCTGAAAACAACCCCTTGTATCACGCAGATCTGACTTTGACGAAAAATCAATATTTACTAGATCTTTGAACGCCAATCCATTCAACTATTTTTGGGCTCATCGAAAATACCCACTTTGATTTTTGGTCTGCTACCCTTAACGCTGAAAAAACCCCTTTGTATCACTCAGATCTGACTTTGACCAAAAATAATTATTTACCAGATCTTTGAATGCCAATCTACTCAACTATTTCTGGGCTCCTCGAAAATGAATACTTCGATTTTCGGGCTGCAACCCATAACGCTGAAAACACCACCTGGTATACTGCAGATCTGACTATGACGAAAAATGATTATTTACCAGATCTTTGAATGCCAATCCATTCAACTATTTTTGGGCTCCTCGAAAATACCCACTTTGATTTTGGGACTTCAACCCTTAACGCTAAAAACACCCCCTTGTATCCTGCAGATCTGACTTCGACCAAAAATAATTATTTACCAGATCTTCGGGCGCCAATCCATTCAACTATTTTTGGGCTCCTCGAGAATACCCACTTTGATTTTTGGGCTGCAACCCCTAATGCTGAAAACACCCCTTATTATCCTGCAGATCTGACTGACGAAAAATGATTATTTACCAGATCTTTGAACTCCAATCCGTTCAATGATTTTTCGGCTCCTCGAAAATACCCACTTTGATTTTTAGGCTGCAACCCTTATCGCTGAAAACACCCCCTTGTATCCTACAGATCTGACTTTGACCAACAATAATTATTTAGCAAATATTTGAACGCCAATCTATTCAAATATTTTTGGGCTCCTCGAAAATACCCACTTTGATTATTGGGCGGCAACCCTTAACGCTGGAAACACCCTCTTGTATCCTGCAGATCTGATTTTGACCAAAAATAATTATTTACCAGATCTTTGAATGCCAATCCATTTATTTATTTTTGGGCTCCTCGAAAATACCCATTTCGATTTCTACGCTGCCACCCTTAACGTTCACAACACCCCCTTGTATCACGCAGATCTGACTTTGACCAAAAAACATTATTTACCAGATCTTTGAATGCCAATCCATTCAACTATTTTCGGGCTCCTCGAAAATATCCGCTTTGATTTTTGGGCTGCAACCCTTGACGCTGAAAACACCCCCTTGTATCCTGCAGATCTGACTTTGACCAAAAATAATTATTTACCAGATCTTTGAATGCTAATCCATTCAATTATTTTTGGGCTCCTCGAAAATACCTATTGGGATTTTCGGGCTGAACCCTGGCGTTAAAAGATCTGGTAAATAATTATTTTTCGTCAAAGTCAGATCTAAGTGATACAAGCGGGTGTTTTCAGCGTTGTGGGTTGCAGCCTAAAAATCAAAGTAAAGTGGGTATCCTCGAGTAGCCCAAAAATAGTTGAACGGATTGGCGTTCAAGGATCTGGTCAATAATTATTTTCGTCAAAGTCAGATCTACAGGACACAAGGGTGTGTTCTCAGCGTTGAGGGTTGCAGCCAAAAAATCAAAGTGGTTATTTCCGAGGAACCCCAAAATAGTTGAATAGTTTGGAATTCAAAGATCTGGTAAATAACTATTTTCGGTCATAGTCAGATCTGCAGGATACTAGGGGGTGTTTTTAGCGTTAAGGGTTTCAGCCAAAGAATCGAAGTGGGTATTTTCGAGGAGCCCAGAAATAGTTGAATAGATTTGCGTTCAAAGATCTGGTAGATAATTATTTTTTGTCAAAGTCAGATTTGAGTGATACAAAGGGGTGTTTTTAGCGTTGAGGGTTGCAGCCCGAAAATCAAAGTGGGTATTTTCGAGGAGCCCAAAATAGTTGAATGGATCGGCGTTCATAGATCTGGTGAATAATGATTTTTCGTCAAAGTCAGATCTGCGTGATACAAGGGGGTGTTTTCAGCGTTAAGGGTTGCAGCCCAAAAATCTAATTTGGTATTCCCGAGGAGCCCAAAAATAGTTAAATGGAAAATACCAAGTCTCAAAGGTTTTCATTTAAGTGAAGGGGATATTTCATTCTGAGGGTGGCTTCTATGTGATGGGTGTGTTTTTTGGAAAATTTTTCTTGTTTTTTTGAAGAGCATAAGAAACAACTGAATCCTGATTCATCTTATTTTCCGAATTTTTCAAATGTGCTCTATTGATGGTGCTGGCGTCATAATCTCGACAATAATATAGGTTTTTCGAGAAAAATAAAAAAAACCCAAAAATTGGCATTTGTGCCAAAAAAAAGCTCGGAAAGAGTCCATAATTCTGATATACTAAAATTTGAGTACAGTCTATATTTTATTTTGGGGGTAGTTTTCTTCGTCAAAGGGGTGGTTTTTGGGAAATTGATTTCCGCAATTTCTGAGAGCCCAAATTTCGTTCAAAACTCTTGTGGGTTGTATTTCCCAAATTCCTCAAATTCACTCTAGTGGAGGTGCTGTCGCCAGCACCTACACCCAAATGCCGGTTTTTGAGAAAAATGAAAGAGCCCAAAAATCGGCATCGGTGCCCAAAAATAGCCCAAAAATAGCTCAAAATTCAGATATAAACGGAATATGGAAATTCCATTGTGGAGGTGCTAGCGGAACGGACCTCACTTGGAGATAGCAACAAATCGTCAGGTTTTAGTAGAAAATCAGGTCGCCAGCTGATTTTAGTTTCTATCTGCTCAAACTAGTTTAGTTTCCATATCATGGAATTTTCCGGTAAAACCAAAAGTTTAGTAATGAAAACAGATTCAGAAAAACGAACAATAGACCTGAAGGAAATAACATTTTTCCTTTTGGAGACGAGTTTCCACATGACCTTCAAGTACTGCAAATTTATTGGACATCTCTAGACTCAGAAGTATTTTTCCGATTAATTATCATGGCGAAAGATACCTTCATGCACACTTCCATGCGAGAATGGATATACAAGATCTTTATTAGTTAATTGTTTTCGATAATGAACAATCTTCATCAAAAATATGTTGCAGTAATTCTCTTCAATCACACGAGTAATGTGAAGTCAGTGATATTACATACATAGTATCAATGATCAGAGTAAAATAATAATTTTTCATATACTCCCATTAAAATGAGGTTTTTGAATGTAACAGAAGTACTACTAAATTACATGAATTGAAGGATCAATTTCAACGAGTTAAGTGACGAAATTTCTGCCTTAGGAAATGACTAGACAAACATGATTATTTCAGAAGGACAAGCTTATCAGCTCAATTACATAAGATAACGACTATACTAAAATCAAGCTCCACGAAATTCGTAAAGTCTGAACAGTTTACCAAATTTTCCATCAATATATTTGTCAGTTCTTTATCTGCTTGAAAGAATGAAGTTTTTACACTTTAGTATTATCGATGTCGGTTGTCCTTATTTCTATTGGTGAATATATTAATATATGTCTTTAATTTGAGTCAATCTGAAGCTTTTAATTAATCAAAACTTGTCGGATGTAATACATATTTCATCCAAGCTCTTATCTTTTACCAAATCTTTCTCATTCAATTCATTCCAAGAATAATTCAGAATTCTGGGATAATATTTTGATACTATAAAATTGGGCCCGAAAAAAAAAATAAATTTAAATTTAAAGAACATCCAAACAATTTTTTCTACTCTTTTTCTCTTGTTAACTTCTTAGATTTCGTCTAACCTTCTCATCCAAACTCAACGCTTTTTTCAGTTCAGGATCTATCGACTCGGAAGGAAAGACGCGAGCTGAAACAGTCGTGAATCGTCGACAAAATTTTTAGTTTTGTAATCGATCGAAAATCGAAACACCTTATTCATTCGAAAGGAACCTGTTGGGAAAATCAATGTCTTTCCTCATTTTGTCTATACGCGTCTCTGAGTCCAATATTTTTAATATCTTCTATTAACCATTCGTCTCTAACTTTATTTTTATACCTCAGTTTTGTATCAACTTTAGTTTATTCCACACAAATTAGCAGATACGTACGCGTGTCTAGAATGGATGAGAGAAGAAAACTTTTGGGAGCGGTCAGTGTTGCTCTACTTCTCTACTTGCAAATTCTTTTTCTTTTTGTTGCAGAAATAGGTTCCCAGGCCGACAGAGACGACTAGAGGTCATGAGCCTGTTATTCCTCGTGTCAGATCTACTTCTTCTGAAAGATCTCCTTCTCCTTAAAATAGGCCCAAACCTCTTATTGGTGCGAGAAGTCCTCCTACTGAGACTCTTTCTCCTGATACTAGGCCTACTATACGAGCCAGGTCCAGGTCTCCTTCTGCCAGGCCTTTTGTTCCTCCAGCACTTGGAAATCAACTCGAAGAGTTGGAACATCTCCAGTTTGTTTCAAAGGGGAAACCCCGTCGCAAATTCCGTGCTCAAAGATACACTTTTTTTGCCGATAAAGGACTTAAATTACGAAAAAACAGTGGCCGTTATATGCCTATATATGCAAACGAAAAAACTGTACTCATAGCAGGGAATGGCGAGATCTTTGCAATATTCGTCGATCCCTTCTTTTTAGAAGGAATATATGCACCTGGAACTTACGGTGACATACGAGTGAAAATGAACAAGGATGACCGCGAAGTGTCTCCTTTGACCGACAAAGAACTTATGATAATTCCAGTGGGAAGTCGTCGAGCAATCAAATTATATTATAGAATTTATCCGATTTGATAAAACTATTCTGCACAGGTTCAAGGTTATCATGAATAGCATTCATTAAAAGCAATTGTATTCATTGCGCCTTAATCGAGAGTAAAATAAAAGGATTCAATTGAGCCTCATAAGTATTTAATTTTATCAGACTCTAGATGAAAAAATGCCATTTCTTCTAGCACAATTTACAACAGCTTGGAATCATCCCTAGACAGTGAAAGACTATCCTTGGCTTTCCCCATACCAAAAACTATCTTTCGAATCTCCAAAATCAGGAAAATATATTGAATTTCTCCTCTTTTTAAGGAAGATAATTATTTTTATAATAAATATTCTTAAACGAAAATATGTTGAAGCAATTGTTTCTCGTCTGACGAGTAATGCAGAGTTGATGTTATTACAAACATTGTCAAAAGAATAAATGAATATGTCTAGATTGTGTAAATTGTGTAATCAGTTTTAACAAGCCCAGTGACGAGATACGTTCCTTCAGCACTGAGTAATAAAACATGGATATTTCAGAAGGACAAACTTATCCCCTAAACTAGATGAGATAACGATTAATTTAAGTCCGTCCTAAGCTTTTTACGAACAAAAATTTGTCTAATGTAATCTGCATTTAATCCAAACTCCTATCTCTCACCAAATTATCCCCAGTTTGTCTGAAAAGTCAGAATTTTATTTCAGTTCATCCAGGAATACTCAGAGTTTGTGGAATATATTGAAATTTCATCAAATCAGCCTACACGTAGTTCTCATTCCAATTTTCCACACATCTAAGAAACTTTTTCTACTTTTTGCGCTTATGAAATTCTTTGATTTTGTAAAACCTTGTCTTACAAATTCTTTTCTTAGGTAAGCATCTATGGACTCAAAAGGTGCCTATTCGAAAAATCTATGCCTATCCTTATTTTGTCTCTGCACAGCTCCTACTCCCAACTTCCCTATCCCTATTCCGATCTCCTTTTTCCTGCTCTGTTTTTCTCCTTTTCTTATTTAGGCACATATAAAATCTCTCTTTTACCTCTCATTCCACTCTTCTCCTTTCTCATCAAGAGTCTAATTGCCACTATGCTTTTGTACCCCTCCACTGCTTATCCCTATATACTTCTCCTTGGAATATCTATTTGATCCTAACATTTTCTGACAGTCGGGAATTCTTCCATTTTAATGGATATTGCTAACTGAACCGGCAAGAAGTTCTAGAACTCACAATTTTTTCAATGTTCTTAATTTCACTCCATAATATTTACACAAGAGGTTACTATAGTATACAAAACCACGATGATGAACTCAAAACTAAATGGAAGAATGTGATCCCTATTTCAGGATTTAGTTCTCAGTCCGACTGTAGTTCTGATGAGGATCGTGAACCTGTGATTTCCCGTTTCGAACCTTTTCATTCTGACAAGTCTGGTTCTCCTGAAAATCAGCCTCAACTTATTAACGCTGCCAGGCTTCCTCCCTCTGAGAATGCGTTTCCTTTCGTTCAAGGTCACCTTCTCCTGAGGATAATCCTCCTCTCCGTGAAAGGTCAAGCTCTCTCTCAGCTCGAACTTCTGTTCGTCAAGTTCTTGGATATGAAGTCGAATATTTAGAACGTATGTAGCTTGTTCCCAACAAGAATCAGCATCGCATATTCTGACTCGAAAGATTCACTCTTCCTGATGACAAAGGTCTTAAATGTAGAGTGACCGGGAGCTTCTATCTGCCCATGTATACTGACCAACAATATGTATTACTAGGAGAGAATGGCGACATTTTTACGATATTGATTAGTAATATAATTTCTAAAGGAATATATGAACCTGATACTTATGGTAACAGACGAGTGGAAATAAACAAGTATGACCGCAAAGTGTCTCCTTTGACCGACGTCGAGCTCCAGGATTCTATAGTGGTCCAAAGTGTCCATATCAAATCGAAATATAGAATAGATTGCATTTGAAGGGTCATTATGTACACGACAAATGATGGTATACACAGTACTTATTTGAAGCAAGTTCATTTGCTGCACTTGTATCAGGAATGAAATAAGAATTTGATTAGGCCTTGTATGCCTTTGATTCTATTAGTCTCTGACAAAAAAAGACATCTATATTTCTCCCGACAGAATGAACGTCAGTCAGAATCATCCCTAGACACTGAAAAACC
The DNA here is from genome assembly GCA_011762715.2 of Neuroterus valhalla. NCBI lineage: Eukaryota > Metazoa > Arthropoda > Insecta > Hymenoptera > Cynipidae > Neuroterus > Neuroterus valhalla. Next base: position 8,659 of record WSXT02243481.1, on the reverse strand, counting down.
ATACATGCTTTTCTCGAGAACCAAAAATTATCTTTAAAATCTCCTAAGTTATGATGGGTCTCCTGGCACATAAGAATCGTCCTGAGGCACCCAAAAAAACCTCTGTCTCACCTTGCAGCTTACAATCATTCCTAGATAACGAACAACTACTCCTATCTTTTCTGATACTCATAACATAGAACACGCTCCGCATTTTCCTACAGCTCACAATAATTCCCAACTCCATAACGTGTCCTAATTTTCTCTCTGACCAAAAAATTATCCATTACACCTCCAAATACAGCAGGTTAAAATCACCCTTAAGCATTTGAACCAATTTTCAGTCTTTCTTGTCCTAAAAAATCCTTCTGTACACTTGAATTAATCTCTCCATTTTTCATCACCTTAAAATTATTCACGGGAACCTCAAGCCCGCTGAAGTTCCTTCCAGAACCCCTTTTGGAACAAGTCATGCAGGAAAGAAAAATCTGATCTGTCCCAACGATTACAATCATCCCTTATCCTAAGTCAAAAGCCCCCTGACAGCAGCAAACACTTAAGACCCCATTTAATATCTATGATTCACCATAAGTACATGGAAAACCCTCCCTCCCTTTTTTTACAACAGCGGGAAATCATCCGTTGCCTTGGAAAAATAGCCCTGCTTTCCGTCGCTTGAGATCCAAAATCCTTCGAGAATCTGTGATTGAATACTGATATTAGGAATGAAAAGCATTTTGCGGAATAAAATATTTTGATCCTCGAGAATGATGTCGTTTTGGGCCTTCTTCTTTTGCAGGTTCTACATCCTCTGAGGAAAGGCCTAATTTTCTTCATCATGCCTTGAGACATATTCAGCTTGTATCCCCGATGAAACCGTTCTGCACATTTCGACTTGTAAAATACACTTTTCCTGACAATAAGGGCCTCAAGTTCGAAATGATGAATGGAACACTTATGTCTTCTTCAGACTGATGGAAAAACTGCATTAGAAGCAAAAACTATTGAACGTTTTGGGCTCTGTTTGACTGACGACGAACTCAAAAAATCTCTAGTAGGAGCGGGTCACCAAATCGAGTTGCATGATAGAATAGATCGGATTTGAGAATCTAACCTGCACAGGGTCAAAATCAGTGAGAATTTTCACAAATGATAACTAGTTGTATTTTTCCGCTTCGATCAAAAGAGACATATAAATTTTAATTCAGTTTTGTGGACAAGCAAGACAAAATGTGGAACACATTCGAAAATTACCCTTGCCTCATGCAATACTCCAGAATTATGTTCAGACACATAAAACTTCTTGTTAAAATGTGTAAGTTATACCGCGCTCAATACCTTTGTATATTCTGTGGCAGATACCATGGTTGTCACAACTGTGGTAATGTGAGTGATAGCCCTTACTAAGTTGATCGTCTCGTAAAAAGCCGGACGCATAATTGGTCGACTTCCATACTATGCTAATTAATCTACTTCTTTAGAAACGCTGCTTGTTTATTTGGAAGACGTAATAATTCTTCTGTCGTTTCAATACCCGCATCTCTTTCAGAACTGAAGAATCATCTGGAGGCACTCAAAAACGAACCATTTCTCTTCCTGAACTCAAAAATCCGTTCGAGCACTTGGAAACTGCCTCCGTCTCGACTAACTCTTCCAAATCATCCTTACAAACGTAAAAACCACTTGTAACTGCTCTCACTACTTGAATAATCTAAGGCACTTTAGAAATACCTCTGCTCTTTCAATTGTCAATATAATCCCTTGTCCTTGTGCAACAGACCTCCTCTTTTCTATAAACCAGGAACCATGCGTGTCTTTTGGTCCATTCAAAAATCTTCTCGTGCACTCAAAACCTACTTCTGCCTCCAAAATACTTTGGAATTTTGTCCAGCTTCAAATTTATTTTTCTGTACGAGGTGACAGTTTTTTATGTAGATATTCTTTCACAAATGCTAATGCAGAGTGAATAACGCAAGGTACTGTTCCTTTTCACCACTCGACTGAAACGTGAATAAGACAAATAGTATCATGCATCGTCTCGAGATGTACGTTACCTTTTTCATAGTGGCAGCCAAAAATTTTATTTTTCTTAGCAATCTTTATTGGTAATTACTTTGAAGCAATCAAAACCTAGAGCGGAGACGGGAATAAGATATATTTTAAATCGTGGATAATCAGCCTCGTCAACAAGAAAGCAAAATAATACATAAGTCGCGATATCAGTTTACCCAATTGAGTGACCTAATCTTCCTCGTTGGGATGTTCTTATGAAGATTTATTATCTGAGAACAACAAGCTTAAAGCTCAAGTTAGATAAGATAACGACTACTGGAATCAAGAACTGGAAAAATGGTCAGTTCTTCACAGTTACCGGAACTCTTTAATGGAAAACAAATTAGTTTATTCGGCCCTTGAAACGTATGATGTTCTCAATGCCCTAATTCAATGAATGTTTTACTTCGCTTATCTTCCTCAAAAATGTCTCGGCTTCTTTGGACTCTCATAGGTTTTTGACAAAAACAGGAGGATTATTTGGGAGGTGCGATGTGTCAGCAAGAAACATTTGATTACCCCGGACCCATCCCTCGCTCTTCTTAGTTTTCCTCCTTGCATCAGATAGTGCTCGTATTTTGTCAACAATGTGCTGCTTGACGGTCATCAGCTTTCACATTTCCAATGTTTGATGATGGATCCTCATTTCATTAGCGAAATTCCGGACCCTTGTTGTAAAAGGCTAACCATGCTTGGACCTTCGATTTGAATCAGCTACAGCTTTCACCGCATCATAAACTAAACAAGTGATGGTCCAGAGTTCGGAATCCTCTGAGAGATCTTCAAGAGGGGTAGCATCCATTTCAGCCACATCATGGGGCTTGGGAGAAACTATAATCGCCATCGTCTTTCGAGGGAAGCCTTGTTTCAGCAGTTGGTCTCAATATCGTTTCCTAATTTTCTTTGGCGGCTTGTTCTTGCAGCTGTTGACGAAGTGTTCTGCTTACATCTTTTGTCCGCGAAAGGTTCACGGCACGATTTCTTAACACATGCTGTGAAATTTTCGAAAGCTCTGAGTGTTTCCTGAACCATTGAGTATGCAGGCGTGTCATGTAACCTCTGCAGTTAGTGACAGTACTGGCATCACAGCATTTTCAGATAAACAATCGTCAGGAATATCTGGGATGATTTCAACAAATAAGCGACAGGTGCAAGCCAATTGAGTTCAACTAAATCCAAACCTACCGTGTTCTCTGATAATTAATGAAGAAACATTTTCCTACAAAGAAGAATATTTTCCCGCAGAAATCTATATTATCAACTTGATTAAACTCTGAGTTTCTGAGGACAGTTTCTGAGGTTTCGAAATGCGAAGGAATAGAACCAGCGAGTCGCATAAAATTCTCATATCTGAACATTTCTGATCATTGAAAACTTACTGGAACTGGTTGTAAGACACGCCTTTATTTCTAAGATATCGGCGTTCTAATGTTTGACCTTGAGCGTTCAGCACCACTTCACACTTTGCGCTGAGTAGTTGCATTTCATGCACCCGGACTTGAGCTAAGCACTGAGGACATGATATTCAAACCTGATATTTCCGAAACTGAGGCTCATTGCATTAAAAGGGAAAATATTTTAGCTTGAATTCCTACTTCCTTTTATCTTGCAGTACGTAACTATCCACCTACATTGGCTACCTAATACGTCACGTGTTTTCATGATTCTCTCATTTGTATTCCATACACTGTTGTTGAAACCAGTAAGTAGAATATTCAAGACTGAAGTGCCAAGGGAAATCATTTTTGATCTACTTTTCATATATCCTTATGGAATGAAGAGGGCAACGTAGCGAAGGGCTCATTATCATTTCTTATTTTATTCTCCTTTAATGCATAACAAATAAAATTAATTATAAAGGAAGGTAATGTTCATTTGTTTAAACCCTGTACTCAAGGAACGTTCCTCATGTAATCTATTTTGAAATGTTTCAAGATTGGCCAATAAGGTCCTACTGGAGTTAAGTAGCGTTCTTGTGCAGTCATATCCAATACTCTGCTGCTTCCAAAGTTTATTTTTACCCGTCTTCCACCTCGCTTAAGTGGTTCGAACATTCCTCCGAAAACATTACCATTTATTAATATTGCAAAAACGTCATCATCGTCTGCTATTAGAACAGTTTGCTCTCCATCTGGAATAGGCACTTCCCTATACTCTATTCTCATCACAACAGCTCTATCATAAGATAAAACACATCTTCGTAGTTCGAATCGACGGTTCAAATTCCTTTTTGAGAAGATCTTAATGCGTCTCAGTTCTTCAAATCTGTACTCATGTCCTAGGAAAAGGAAAGGTCCGCTGGGAGACTTGGGTCTGGCACGAATAGGAGACCTCGACCTGAGACGAAGAGGAGGCCCAGATCTGACAGGGAGAAGAGAACTGCCGGCAGGATGAGAAGGCTTGCAACGAGAAATAAGAGAGTTGAGTTCAGCAAAATGATCAGAGTCATCAGAGTCGCAGTCGGATTGGAGAGATAATTCTGCAAGAGAAAATATTAAATCATTATTTAAAATATAATAAGTTCTTTGACCTATAAACAATCAAGAAAAATCCCTTTTGATGTAAGCGTCACTTTCTCAGTCGTGAAAGAAGAATAAGGTTGTAGATTATTCTAAATAGTATGTGTTGCTCATTGCAGAGACACAGGTATTTTCAAGAACCGCTTCAATACAGAGCATGCTCCAGAAGTTGACCTTGCTGCTGTTAAGCACACGTTTTAGAGTCCACCGAATTGGCTTGGATGGTAAGGTTAAGTGAAGTTTACAATGCATTGAAGCCATGGCTCTAGAAGTAAGATTTATTATTTTTAGAAGTCTACTGACCAAGCTTCATGTTTTGGGCTTAGAATCGTTCCTTCCCTGAACTTTCTTCCTGAATAAAATTGTTTAATGTTAGAAAAATCTTTCCTAATGGTGAAAATTTTACTTTTTGTTCAATAAACAACTTTAATATTGCAAATCCTACTGTTTACAAGATTTTTAATATCTTTGCCTCGATGAATAAAACCTCCGTTTTTGAATTCGAACAATCGAAACAACGATCACTGCAGAGGTCTCGGTGGCCTTATCATTTAAACGATTGACTTATGCATAATCTGTTTTCGCGTATATCCCAGGTTGAAGCAGATTTACCCTTGTTCTTAGAAGAAGAATTTATCAAATGGATCGTTATTTTGATAGTTCGATATTCTAAAATGAGACTTCTTGGGCCGAAATATGGAATTAATAATTGAGGGTCATGCCTTGTTATTCTCAATTTTACCAAAACCCATAATAATTTAGGAGATACGCATTTATAGGTCCCCATATGCTGTTCTACGCATACGTGTCAAGTAGATACGTTGGCTGCCACATCACTGAATATTATTTATCTACTCATGAGAATAAATGTAAACGCAATATTGACCCTCGTTTAGGGAAGATATGTTATTGAAGAAAGGATTATGGTAAAAATGTTATCGATTGGAAGAAAAAACTGCAAAACAGATTTTTATGGCTTACAGAATGCGAATCTTCCTGGACATATTTTCATCATAAACCTAAAACGTACCATTAATTATAGGCATATCGTATTAACATATTTACCAAAAGAGTTTAGGACAATGACCAAGGATAATATTGAAGTACAAAAAATCTTCATTTTTCCTAGTACTGAAATATTTGATGAATGTTTTCGGCGAACGTTTTTTCGACTGTGTATAACGAATGAGTTCCTTGACGCTTGACTACGCAAGTCGTTACCTCATGTAATTCGAGCGGCAAGGCTGCTCACCTCAAATATTTATATTTCATAAGTCGGTTTCAAGGAGAAAATTTGTTTTCTCAGTTCGTTAAAACTGAGGTCACAATTTTAAAAAACTCCTCCGTTTCCTGCCTAAATTTTATTTTCCCATACATGAGATTGAGTTCTTCTATTGCTGATCTATAGGATGTGCGTATTTATTTCCTTTCTGAATACAAGTAATAGTTGGAATATTTGTTTATACTCTCTCCCTGTTACGGGTTTGAGAGTCTCTGTATAACCTTCTCTCTATTCCTTTTCTACACCTCACCACTAACTCAGGGGTGAGGGGGACCTACAGTCTAAGGTGGGTTCCGAACCACCAAGAGCAACAGCTCATGCCATAGCCCCCACGACCAACTGACCACTCTTAACAAGTGATATTATTTTCCAGGATGCATCAGAATCCTCAAAATGAGTTATTCTGATGATTTCTGAAGAGTACATAAATTGAATTAATACTATGACAAATATTTGTTTGGTTGAGGTTTCCACCAAATTGGCACTCTCACACTGTTTTAAAGAACAAAAATAAGAAAATATGTTGAAGGACTCAAGGTTTTTCATTTGAAATGGAATGAGGGGGGCTTGAGCAAGAAGGGTCCACCCCTGATGGGTAACAAAAAGAATAGAAAACATGATTGGGCAAATCGAAATTAGAGAAAGTAAAACAGAAAAAATTTAGCTTCGATACTATAGGAGATACATTCGTCAAGATTTTCATTTTTCTACCATTGAGGACCGAGGTGAATTAAGAATAATTGACTATATCAAGTATAATTGTTTAGTTGATGAGTTCGTTGAAGTTTCGTGAATACCCAAAGGACAACATCCAAAGCAAAATGTAGTGAAAATGCATAATTTGACATTCATTAACTCAGCTTACATTTTAACAAACTTATATGGAAAAGGAGATTTTCACATGCCTTACAACTTAAGATATACAAGAGCTATAACATTCCATGTTTGATTCACTCTGTTCCAAATGGAATTTCTTCAACCTATATTCTTACAGCTCCTTTTGACACTCCTCAAATGAATAAAAAAATCCTTACTGAAAAGCTTCTTCCCACAGCCCCACAAAAAAATCGGTTGTGCAACGAGGTATAGTAGTTACATCCTATGGATTTCATGTCGCTGGATCAGAGTCCCTGTTCATCTCCATCCATGCAAACATCATTTTTCCCTTTGCATCTATACATCTTTTGATGCGAACTCTCCCATCCATTCTTTTATAGTGAGAGAAGCAAAACTCTTGAGCCTCCTGTTTCCATCTCTTGTTATTCAGGTATCTATTTGATTGTTATATTCTCCGGTTGGCTCAAATTCCTTCAGATTCCGGCACCTTTACTATATGGTTTCCCTACTCTTGTCTCACCAAAGTCTACTCCTTTCCTGAATCATGCTTCTTAAATTTTCAAGAAGTTCTAAAACTCAAAGTTTACTCAATGTATATGATCATTCTTCGCAATATTTTTACAAGAGGATTCAAGAATATTCCTACAGACGATAGTGTACTTGAAAGTTCTCTCCCTCTTTCTGCAGAATTGAGGTCCAAGTCCAGGTCTCCTTCTACGAGATCTTTCCTTCCTCCAGCACTTGGAAATTAAGTCGAACAGTTGGAACATCTTCAGCTTGTTTCTTACAGAATTCTGTATCACATATTCCGTTCTGAAAGAACAAACACCCTCGAATATACCTATTATAAGAAAAAAAAATCTGCCCGCTGCGCGGGCACATTCTCATCGCGCGCTTTGCTCGCAGGTTTGAGCGCGCCTACGGCGCGCGCCTTTCGTATCTCGCGCTTCGTGCTCGGTCTTTGTACCTCCCTACAGTTTTATAAAGAGCTTGTTTAACTCAAAAGCTTAATGTCGACTACTTTAATTTGATGGGTGTGTATTCTATTTTGTTAAAGCTTTTCCGGCTTTAACGCATACATTCTCATCGCGTGTCTCGTGCTGCGAACTCGATCAAAGTTTGTCCGAAGCGGTAGAGAAGTTTTGTTGCCTAATTTTTTCCACATTTTGTGTAGTTTTCCTAGAAATTTAGTTTTTAATTTTATTTTTTTTGGTTTTTTTTATAAATGAAGCAAAAACTGCTTGTCCTATCAAAAAGTTAATTTTACCAAATTTGTAGATCTTTTTTTGGTGCGCAATTTTAGTTCGTATATATATTCCCGTTGCTTGCATAGTTTGAATTAAAAATTTATCTCTATGTTTCATTATTTTTTGAGCGACCAAAATTTGAATTTTCTTTTCTTCGATCAACTCGAAAAGTTGTAAAGATCATCTTGGAGGGCTCCGAAAAAGGAACATATTTCTTCACCAAACTTTTTTTCATGTCTTGCGTGGTTTGGCTAAAAATTCTCATATCCGTTCATATTTTCGAATTTTGAAAATGCCACAACTCTGACAATTTTGTTATCATTTAAAAAAATCAAAGGTTTAAATTGTTTCACTTTTCACCTCCTACAAAAAGCTGTTCTTACGATTTCTGAGTCTTGGAGAAAAAAATCCAAAAAAATTTTCAAAATGCTCCCCCTCTTACGTTTTTGATCCAAAAAATATGGTTAACGAACTTGATTTGTATTTTTGGTCCCTGAAAATAGGTGACAAAGCACGAAAGGATATGATCATTCCTTCGAAATTTATCGAGTTCACAGATTATTTTTCATTTTTTTTTTGTGCGATCAAAATGGGGATTTTCGATTTTCTGAAAAAATCAAAAAAGTTGTGATCGCCAACTTGTGGGGCTTTCTTGAAGAAACATTTTTTATCGCTGACTTTCTTTTCAATCTTGCTCTATTTGTCTTAAAATTCTGATTTTCGTTTATATTTTTGAATTTTGA
>WSXT02243480.1:0-30443 GCA_011762715.2 Neuroterus valhalla | reverse complement strand
AGATTTTACAGGAGAAGGGAAAGAAGGAAGGAAGAGCCGGAAGATCGCTGTTCCGAACGCCCAATTCAAAAGTCTTTCTAAGTATTAAATCTTGCGTGGAAAATTTCTCTGATTTTACTAATCGAAGGAGCAAGTTTCAAACTATAATGAGCGCTCATAATCAGAAAATCGATTTTTTGCTGCTAAGGGCCCTTCTCTCGTAGCGCGTCATATATATTCATTATTATTCTTATTATAGTTTCAGTTTGGAGTTTATGAAAGCAATGGGGAATTGTTCCCTAAGGAAAAAAGTGTAAATACAATAATAATTATACATAATTCATGTAAAATTTAATTAAAATAATGTGAAATTACAGTATCATAGAGATAATATAATAGCTACATGTGCTAACATGTGATTTTTAATGAGAATAAGATTGATATAAGGGGGATTGGAGGAATATGGAAAACATGTGTTACCATTGAACCAATACTTATCTTATATAAGTGACGTTTGTTCAGGTGATGAATATTGAAAAATTCTAGTCCTAAACGTAGCTAAGCAATCAGAGGATGTTACATTAGTAGGCAAAAAATTCCATATGTTAGCAGCAGAGACAGAGAATGAGTTAAAATAAGTCGAAGTTCTGCATGTAGGAATGTACCATAAGTTTCCGTCTCTTCTGATATTACGACTCCGAACACTGTCTACGTACTGAAATGATTCACGGAGGAACGAAGGATTGCCTGAGCTAAGAATACAATAAAGGTTGATCGCCATAGAATATTTCCGCCTATTTTTTATTCTAAACCAATTGGGCGCATTAATATAAGGTGATATGGAAGAAAATCTTGGGTGGTCGTCGATAAATCGCACACATGCGTTCAGTGCTCTCTGTAGCTTCACATCAAGTTCCAGTGATATGTCGTCGTACACAAGACATCAGTAGTCTAAAAGAGTCAAGATCATTGTCGACACTTATTTAATACGCAGAGACATATCTAAGATTTTCCTGTTTACTTTGAGAGGATACAATGTTTGATGAATTTTATTGACTATTTTACAGACATATTTCTGCCAGTTAAGCAAGGTATTGAGGATAACACTCAGGTTGCGAACCGAGTTGGTGTATTGGATAATGGAACCATTCAATACCATTGAAGGTAAGGCTGACATGTCGATGTTACTAAGATAGGCAAGACTACCGAGGATCATGGCTCTCGTGTTAGAAAAATTGATAGAAAGTTTGTTAGTTGCAGCCCATGCGGACAGGAGCTCGATCGTTTGATTTAAAGTTTCGATCACCAAAGATATTTTCATGGGAGTACAATCGATATGTATTTGGAGATCGTCGGCACAGAAGATGTATTTAACGAGTTCAAGGAAAAGCTTAAGTTCACGGACGTATATTATAAACAAGATGGACCCCAAAACAGATCTCTGAGGAACTCCAGAAGTTACCGGAAGCCAGTTGGATAAAATGTTTTTATCAGGATCAAATACCGCTTGTTGCCTATTTAAAAGATAAGCGGAAAACCATGCTACGACTTCATTTGAGCAACCGATTCTTTTAAGCTTGCTAAGAAGAATGCCATTATCCATCATATCAAAAGCCTTACTAAAGTCGAATAGAACCAAAACAGTAATCATCCGCGAGTCAATGAGATATATTGTATCATTTTTCACTTTTAGTAGAGCAGTCTGGGAGCTGCAGCCCTGCCTGAATCCCGTTTGGTATGTATCATATAGATTGTTAGTTTCAAGGTATTCAGTCAATTGTTTGGCTATGATTTTCTCAAAAACCTTAGAGGACGCGCAAAGGAGAGAGAGGGATGCCTATAATCACCTAGAGAAACCGGGTTTTTACCCTTAAGTATAGGGCGAATGATCGATCTTTTCTATATGGCAGAGAACGTACAGGAATTGATAGAGTCATTATAAAGCTTCACTAAGTGAGGAAGTAACAACTACATGCCTCTCTTGATGAAGCTTATAGGGCTGCCATCAATTCCCTTGGAATTTATTCCGATAGATTTAACAGACCTATTAAAATCCATAAAAGAAAAGGTGAAAATTGGTATTTTGGCGTAATTGGTAATTTGGCGTAATTTTGGTATGATTGGCGTTTCAAATGTATTTTCTGATTTAGAAGGAGAAGGCAACAGGGAATAAGATGAGGATATATTTAAGACTGATTGGTAATAGACATTAAAATTTTCTACATACATATGCAATGGACTTTCATTCTTTTTTGGATCAATAAGGCCTAATCTGTGGAATTCACTCCAAAGGCGAGAAGGGTCATTGATGTTCATTAGATTAACTGTGATAGAAGTAATTCTATGAGGCAGAAGGTCCTGAGCAATCCACGGCACAGGTGATTTTTTTGATCGGTACACACGAAGCGTAGAGAATTTTTTAATAGCAATAATAATAATTGAATTAAAAAGTGAGATTATTTCCTCAATATCATTAATCAACGACAATTCAGGCCGATCGCTAGACTCCAAAAATCTCAAGAAATCTTCGATATTCATGTTATGAAAATCACGGAAAGATAGAATTCTATTCTCTTGTTAAGCAAGTAGGCAACGGTACTTAACATAGATGAGGTCATGTTGAGATAAAAACGGTACTCCTCTTTGGTCATATTCTACTATCTTATCTCCATCGTTAACGGCGCAGATATCTAACCAAGTGTGAGAAGAGGCAGTTTGATGTGTAGGAGAGTATAGTAAAACGTGAAGATTATTTGAAAAGAAAACTTGTTCTATGTGATTATCATTTTGGTTAACTTCACAGAGATCAGCATTAAAATCCCCAAGAATGATTACATTGGTGTACAGAGGGTAGTGGAGAGAAAATGCCGTTTTAAAGTCAGTGATAGGGCTGGTATTTGGTGGACCATAGACTATCGGAAGCATGATATTGGGAACATTGGGTACTTTAATTTCAACTATGAGGAACTCGGTTGAAGGCACTGAGAAACGATGAATATTATTACCAAAAGAGCTTTGCAGAATACGTGCTGAAAGGGAGGATAAAATATATACACGAAATAAATCCGTTTAGCCAAGTCTCAGAATTAGCAATAATATCATAAGGATTAACTAAAAAAAAAACCATAGTTCATGAATATGCGCTTTGACAGACTAGGCGTTTACGTGACAAATAGTTAAAGGCTTACTTTCCGAAAAAACATTACCACTAAGATTCTTGTTCTGAAGAGAAAGTTCAATGGTGTGCCTGTCCCATGTGTTTTGGGTCCTAGACTGAATGTTAGTACAAAAAGACTCAAGGTCTGCAGTGCAATAAAGTGCAGTTGGTGGTTCGTCTTGAGAGAGTTTGACATAAATTGTATTATCCCGAATTCAAGCACTCTTCATCGAGATTTGAAGTTGTTTAGCACAGGAGCGAGTTTGTTTATATAGAGCATGAGTATAAAGAACATGATCCTTCTTTGGTCTGCCTCTGGATACGCTACCATTCACCCTACCTAGATACACTTGCTTTGTTAATCGTTCTTCATCCATTCTCTCAACGTGACCGAACCATCTCAGAAAATTTCTTTCACTATTGTCAAACAGCGTTTCTTCTACACCACATTCTTTGAGAACCCACTCATTACTCACTTTCTCCATTAGCGTTTTACCGCACTACCACACATATTACGCAGATATTGCATCCCGATCGCGTTGAGTTTACTCTTGTCCGTTTCTTGAAACGTCCAGGTCTCGCTACTGTACAGGACAGTTGGTGCTAGAACAGAGCTATATATCGCAATTTTAGCTTTATTTGTTACATTCTTACTTCTAGTAATACCCCGTACGCGGGCGATAATCTTTCTTACCTCATTTATACGTCTGGAAATCTTTGCATCTACCTTCGCGTGAGAAAGGGATAAGCTTCCAAGATACACGAAGTTATCAACTTGTTCTATCCTCCCTCCATTTAGGGCAATATCACATTTCGTTTTCGCATCCTTAATTTCGAACACAATAATTTTAGTGTTATTCACGTGAATGTTAAGACCCATGCTGTTCATGCTGGTATCCAGTCTGCTCAACATCATCTGCAAATCCTTGGCTGATTCTGCCATAACGATCTTGTCATCTGCAAACGCAAGGCCACGAACTTTCACTGTCCCAAAATCTACACCTTTCTTGTCAAAAAGAGACATTCTCAGACATTTGTCCATATATAATAAACATCCAAGAGGACATAACGCATCCTTGCATAATGCCTTGCCTAATATCAAACCAATCGCTCAGTTGTCCATTTACTCTAACACTTGCTTTGCTACCATTATATATTGCTTGTATTGCTTTCAGAAGCCACCCAGTCACTCCATATTCTTTTAGGATTTCCAAAAGTTTAGCTCTATTTACCTCGTCGAAAGCTTTTTCCAGATACAGAAATGCACAGAAAACTTTTTGGTTTACTCTTAGTCTTCTTTCTATTATCTTTCTCAAGCTATCTGATCCGCACATGATCTCCCTGGCATAAATCCACATTGAACTTCCCAGATCCTTTCCTTTGTTATTCCCATGACTTTGTTAATGAGAATTTTGGTGAATATTTTCCCCACAGTACTTAGAAGGTTAATCGCTCTATAATTATTAAAGTCGCTTAGACCACCCTTTACCTTGTAGATTGGGATAATAATCGCCTTTCTCCGATCACTCGGAACTTCGCGATTCACAGCACACATATTCATGAATTCACATAACCACAAATACAAGTTTGCGCCAAAAAACTTCAGCATTCCAGAGGAAATACCATCTACACCGGCAGCCTTACCATTCTTCAGTTTCTTAATTACGGAAGTAATGAGGTCGATACCGATTCCACTTCCGACACCTTCATCGGAATCGTATCCGTGTCAGTGTCACTTTTATTATGCTCCATAGGTTCACCTTCATACAGCTTGTTAAAAAAATCTCGCATACAGTCTTTCACTTTGTCGGAATCCCATACCATGTCGCCGTCAGCATCCTCAATTCCGACTGTCTCAGTGCCAGTATTTCCTTTTCAACTCTCCTCAACACATGTCCAGAATAGTTTTTTATCTTTTCAAAATCATTTTGCATTTTTCTATCTTCTTCCGTTTTGATTTCACCCTTGCTCTCTTTTACTAGTATATTTTATTTCCTCTTTCTATCTCTATAATCATTCATGACCCTAGTCCTTTCCATATCGCTAAGACCTCTAATAATAAACATTTTCGAGTACGCTTCTTTTTTCTCGTTGACAGCAACGCGTATTTCATCATTCCACCACGCATCACCGGACTTTCTTCCTACAGTCGCAGTACTACACACTTCCGGAGCACTCTTAAAGATTCCATTCCGCAGTAGCATCTATGCGCCCTCTATATTTTTGTTGACTTATTCTGTCTTCCAATCATCTTTGTGATGAACTGAATATTTATCTAGCTTTTTACGATATAATTTTTGAACTTCTGGTTTTCGCAAATTCCCTATTCTGACTCGCGTCTGTTTTGATTTTAGGTCATTTTTCTTCTCTTCCATCCTTGACCAAGGTTAATTTTTGAAACAATAAGATAGTGATCCGAACCGCATTCAGAACCTCTCATGACCCTTGTATCTTTTACAAGCCCTCTCAGTCTTTTGTCTGATACAACCAATTCGATCATACTATGGCCTTCCTCTCTGCACCAAGTATACATGTGTATCATTTTGTGCCTGAACCAGGTGTTTGTATTGAACAAGCCTTTTCCAAGCACAAGCTGATTAATTTATTCCCATTACCATTCGTTTTCGGGTCTCCGAATTGACAAGTTTCTGTCAGTACCTTCGCGTTGCACAGCGACCCAACCGTTCATGTCTCCGAGTAATATTATTCTTTCGCCTGCATCACATGTTTCTACTATATCATTCAACGAGTCCCAGAATTTGTCTTTCGCCTCTTTCCTGTCATCATCAACAGGAGCGTAGCATGCTTTATCTCCCGTTCTGAATTTCTATCCCTTTTATATTAAAATCATAGTTGAGTTTCTTTTTCATTCCAAATACTCTGAACTGCTCCAAACTTTTCTGGTCAGTACGTCATTCTTATCAGTCAACTTCTCACATACTCTTCGAATAAACCTTTTACGGATTTTGCTAATTTTCTACTGAATGTCTCAAGAGTCGTGAAATCATCTTGACTCCGTGCGCCTTGACAACTTACAACTGGGCTCAATATATTTTGAAAAACTACATCTCCAATTAAAAATCTTTATGTTATGGCAAACATCTTATGAACTATATGTGAAATGTAAGGAACGTCTACATCAATGAACTTGATCAACTCTTTGCAACTTTACTCACTTTTTATAATTTTCTCCTTTATTAGCTGATAGTCTTCCAGCGCTTTTGAACTGTCGCTGATAAACTTGGAATAAACGGAGTGCTATATCAGTTAGATGAAGAAGGGAATCATAGAGTTATTCCACTTGTCAGTCGATGCCTTAATTCAGCCAAACTAAATTATACTACAACCGAGCTGGAATTACAAGCCATTGTTTATTCAATAATCAAGTTTGGGATATATCTCATCGGTTATAAATTTCCTCTAATAACTGGTCATAAGGCACTCACATTTCTAAATACAACCGTTTACATGAATGCTAGGTTAGTTCGATGGAGCATAATTTTGCAGCAGTACAATTTTGAGGTATCACATTGCGCGGGTAAAGATAACGTTGTAGCGGATTTCTTCAGCCGGAACCCGAGAGGCAAATTCGAGCAAGCGAAAGAAACTTATATTTCGATCGATGTTTTGAATGCTAAGTCTCTAGACTTATCGTTGATGGGTAATTGTAATGTAATAGAGCTAGATCGAGACATAAAAAAGTAATTAAAGAACCTAGGAGACTTGCAGAAGAAAATGATTATCTGAGAAACATTATCGATAATGTTCATTCATAGCGTTATAAGAATTATATCAACTCGGAAAAGGTGTTCTTTTCCATCACGATGAAATTCGAAAGACTCGGCAAGTTGTCATGCCACTGGGTCCTACTAAAGAACTAATTGATTGCGTACACTTAAAGTTGGGTCAGCCTGGGGTCCACAAAACTTTGTCATACCTGAAACAATACTATGTATTGAAACACATGATAAAGAGGTAAAAAAGTTCGTCCTATCCTGTGACCTTTGTCAAAGAGTGAAAAGTAGTAATAAGAAAAGGGAGGGAGAATATCAACTCGTTAGATCAGATTGGCCAGAAGATTTGATTACTGTTGATTTTTCTGAGCCATTACCAAGATCCATTGGAGGAGTCCAATCAATTTTTGTAATTTTGGATGTGTTCTCAAGATATACGGAACTAAACCCCATTGAAAGACAAACCACTAAAGCGGCATTAAACAAACTTACCCAGTTTACGTCGCCGGTGTGGGCAAACGCGCTGCGTGCAGCTGATATTCAGGTCCTGTATTCAACAGTCAGGCATCCACAAAATAACCCCACTGAAAGGGTCATGCGTGAACTGGGAAGACTTTTCCGAACTTTATGCTCAGATAAACATACTCGCTGGGCACAGCATATACCTGATATTGAATTTTTTCTAAATGCCACCACACATTTTAGTACCGGTTTCACCCCGATTGAGTTGCATTTTTCGAAAGAGGCAAAGGATCAAGTCATGAGTTTGATTACTTCCCCAACCTTACAGGAGACATCTCATGAAGCAAAAATTTTTCTAGCTAAAGAAAAAATTCTCGCGAACTTTGAAAAACGTAAGCGAGCTCAAGGGGAATATTTGACAACCTCATATAAAGTGGGGGATCTAGTTATGGTTGATGAACCAAAACAATCGGATGCAAATAAAAAAGTGACTCACAAATTTTTTCATTTATATTATGGACCCTATAGAATTTCAAGAGTTTTCGGAAACAACTCTTATGAGTTAGTTGATGTGGACGATCCACATGTCGTCAAGGGTAGATATAACCGATGTAGTTTAAAAAGATATAATCAGCGATGAAAAGTAAATTTTATAAATAAGAAAGAAAACTCGACCATGAGATTGTATTTCATAATTCTTACCTCAGATGCCATGTGCGTCATGCGATGTATGTAAAATCTAAAGGAAAAAAATGAATGGAATGAAACAATAATGTTCGTATTAGCTGAGAATGTTGTGAGTAAAAGGATATGCCGCATGACTCATATCCTTTTAAAGGGGGATTATGTAACCGAATATTTTAGTTTAACTAGCGTGCGAGATTAATTCCTAATATATATGTATATATGCAGCGATATATGGTCTAATTGTTTGGTCTGTCAGTATTCGTGCCCGATTTAGCAAAACGCGGCAAATAAGATTATCACGTGGGAAATTTGGATGATTATGATTGGCTATTATTATATCATTATGAGCGCAGCAGCGGGGAGTGTTTTGTCTCGAATTTTGTGTGAAGAAGGAAAAGCTTTCTTCCTTGATTGACGATCCGAGTGTGAAGATTATAGTTATGGGAGCGAAGTTTTATTTTAAAGAGAACCACGGTTATGCAAAGTAGTGATTGCATCAGTGTAAGGTAGCTATTCAGCTTTATGGTGTTCATGTGAAATTTTTACAGTGAAGAGTGTAGTTAGAAAAAGAAAAATGTTTTGTCATTTCAGCGTGGTTTTTCTTTTGGATGACCGTTATAATTATTTCAAATTTACTGGTGTCGCTTGAGGTTCTTGTAAATATCTGATGACTTAGACCTACTCTCATCTCGGGTTTGATCACTGATCCTCAAAATCATGGGCAAAGATCAACATCTCTCTGCCCTCGAAGCAAATACCACGGAAATAAGTAATAAGTAGATTCGTTTGCTCACGAGCATCATTAATTTAATGCCTAGCTCCTCTAATGTCTCATTTCACCTGATTTATATATTTTATTGGAATTTGGTAGCGCATCTGTAATGATAATGTCTATGATAATTTATAAATTACTATTTTGACCGATGAATGTGTATGTGTATGTGTATGTGTGTCTGCGTTTTTAATTGAACGTTGCAGGACCTTTTATATTTATATTTATAGAATTTTAAATGTCGTACGCTTCATTTACCTATAAAAAATTTCAATTTCATACATTAGACTGATTTTGAATAGGAAATTTTCTTGTAGTATGTTTAATTTTTCTCATAAAATAAGTTTTTAATCTATTGTGAAAGTGAAAAATTAAATGACCAAAGTAAAATAACTGTTTCGAAGACTTCGGCCTCTTAACTTAAGTTTGGTAAGACCAGATTGATTGATAGTGAAGGCTGGATTCTCACCGTCAAATAAATTTATCGTTCCTTCTACGTTCCTCAGCTGAATGGTGTTTTCATGTAAAACGAGGGAACTATTTGTAGATATTCTCAGCTGTTGCAACTTCTATTCTTATTCTGTGACCACGGCTACTTCTCGAATTGTATTGTCAAGTTCGTTGCAGTCCTTTTCGTCCTCCTTATTGTTTTCTTCTACTTCTTCTATGAAGGCGGGATGCGGGGGTCTCTATAGGGGAAGCCTTAAAGGAACTCTCACTACCGACGTCAATGCTGCTTCCCTAAGCTTCGTTGTAGCCCGAAGTACTCGCAGCGCTCGCTCCTCTTCGGCAGCCTTGGATTGCAATGTTGAGTCCGAGTATATACCATACCATATAGCGTCGCAATCACTCTTCGTACACTGCATGTCGTAACTTCAGGCATCTTTCTCACTTCGTCGCTTCCTTTTGGTGTCACTCTATATTCACATGTCCTCTTTCTCTCTTCACTGAACAAAAGTCACTGGAATCCATCCTATCCGTCACTCACACACCTTTACATTCAATGTTTATCACTCACTTTAGATTTCCACAATTTCACCATCTCCAGAACTGAATAGCGTCTAAATCCTTATCAGTTTCGCGGTGTCGCGTCGTCTCATAACGTCCTTTTGTTATTTCTGGCGATATAACGATTTGATCGCAAAACGATATTTACCCCTCATCTCGGATGAGCCTCAAAATTTTGGGAGTGACGGTCAAATAATACAATGCTGAAATCCAATCAACAAATATATCCCTAGCAAATGAAATAACTTTTACAACTTTACCCTAGGGTGACTGGGCGAGGAGTAAGGACTGGGTTACGCCCGTCTTCTTAGTCTGTTAGGGGTTCGCATCCCTCAAGACTCCTTCTCCTACGCATCTCCTCATTCCAAGTCCCTATGTCGTACTTACGCCTGTTACATTCTACTTGCAAACGTAATACTACACATACTAAAACCTCCCGCTGAAGCCCTATTTCCCTACTTTATTTTCAATTTTGATTCACTAGCACAGTCCGTTTGAAGACTTTGGTGGCACCAGCCACGATGCCCAGGTACTACATACATTATAGGATAAATCCTAGAATCTTATTCTTACCATTTTTTTCTCAAATACATAATTCTCCATTGAAGTACTTTTGTTGAATGATCTTAAAGCTATCTTGTGAGAAAATGTTGCTCTACAGTCTTTACAATAATATTGAGATATCCGGCAACACTGAAAACATTAAAGTCAAAACAGTAAAGTTTATTATCGAGAAGATAGGCTCTTTAGCGACTAGCTCGAAAACTGGGATCAGCGAGTTTTCCAGAAAGATTAATCCATTTGATACTAAATTGGAGGGAACTGTAGAGATAGTCGATGGAATAGAACTGAAAGTTAACGAACTTGCAGCTGCGAATGAATGGTCACATAACACTTTGATTCAAGAGTGTTCAATTTGCTCCCAACGTCCAGCAGAAATCTTCGACAGGAATTTGAAGAAGCGAAATGTCTTTTGTTTTGCTGCCCGGTCGAAAAATAGTTAAGTGAACAAATTTTTCAACTTATTTCGTAACACTTGTGATCCAAATCATATGTGAATAACGAGGCTTGGTAAAAATCCACAGAGTCTCGGTCCACCCCGGGCAGGAAAGAAAATGTTTACAGGGGAATGGATCGACCAAATTATTCTGCAAACCTTTCAGAAGTGGAAGAAAACTCATGTACAGAAGATTTCCACTACCGACATTTCGTTGGCTCAGGATAATACTCCTTCACAGAGAAGTCAATACAAGGAAGTCGGGACTTCAATTAACAGTTGGCGACAAAGAGGCGCGGCGAACATAAAAATGAAAGAAGTACGAGGTAAGATGGTGTAATTCAGAGCAACTCTGGGTCAGAAGCGGGCACAGGTTTGATTGATGATTCTTTCTCATGCATCAAAATGTTCAGGAGTCTGAATACTGAAGCAAATATACTATATAGCTCCTTAGATCTGGTGGATTATTTTCACTCGAAGATGGTCAAAGCAGGGAATACACAATACTGAGCTTTTTAATAGTGACCGCAGCTTGACCCAGGCAACGAGGGAACACGGAAGGGCTTAGCGAGCAACTGACTGCAGGAGAGACGCGAGCATCAGCCCTGGGTGGGAGTGGCCTCCCTTCTCCCACCGGCTGATACAGGGAAAATTCAAAACTAAAGGGGACCTGTGAAGAACACAAAATAGCGCGAAACCATAGCGACAAATTGAATCCTATCTCGACTCCCATGGAAGCCAGCTCGGAAGCCAGCAGCAGCACATAAATTATAAACAACTATGCTTGTTCCAATTTGATGTTCTATCTACAAATTCAATTTCCTTAAACTCATCAAAATAGAATATTTGCGACGAATATTAGGATCAACGGAAATTGCAACCCACGATAGGACACACATCATGTGTCTTTGAATGCTTCAATCCTTGCGATCAAGGAATTCATCGAAAATTCTATGTGAATGATTCTCATTACTTGACAAGGACCATCAATTACTAAGTATTTTATTTGTAAGCAAATTATAATTCCTCCTTGTTGATAATCAATCAAGCTGTATTCAAGTGGAATGCTGCAATTGGTGTACGGGCTGTTAGACTTTTAGTGAACAAAGACAAATTGAACTGTTTAGAGTGAACAAAACTGAAATATCATGCCTAAGGATTAGGATATCGAATATCTCGACAGTCAAACACCAAAAATGTTTAAATTATGATTACGACTACATCAAACTGATGATTTGTAACATTATTTTGTATAAGTATGTATTGTTAATTTTTTCTCTATCCATAATTATATTTAGTTGATGAGCAAAACCAAATTCTCAACGTTGGCAATGTTTTTTTCCCCCTATTAAAACTTGTTTTTTTTCAAGCTAATATGGATGTATCGATCGGCGCTCTTTCATACAAACAATTCTACAAAATCCAGCTGAATCTCGAAAGATTTATTTAACTCCTTTCAGGAAAATGCTGCCGAGTATGTACGACGGTACCAATCCTGATAGAGCGTTCAAACTCATACGACAGATTTTGTTAGTAACAACCATTGTACAGGGTGTCTCGGCATTCAAGATACATTTTTATATTTTTGATTTCCAAAGAATAAAAAAATAGAGTCGAGAATAATAAAAAAGTTTTGCTGCAAATTTAATATTTATCAAGTTATTAACAATTAAGATTAACCAATTTGTGAAATTCCTCCAAATTCTGTGATAGGCTCGTGGATACGATTGAATTTTGTAGAAGTTCCTTCAGTTTCAGAGAATTTTTTGAAACTTTGGAACTCCCTTGATTTCATGTAGAGGTCTCTAGAGATCTGTAAAATCCTCGTGATTTCTTGTAGAAGTCTCTATTTATATGTGAAATGCTGAGAAATTTCCCAGATTCCTTTAGAAATCTATAGAATTCTTTAAATTCATGTAAAATATTCGTGACTACTAAATAACTATGTAGAAGTCCCTGTAGTTTCTGAAAACTCTCTTCACGAGCCTTCTACAGACATCATGAGAATTTTACAGATTTTAAGAAAATGCTGCAGAGTTTAAGAGATTCTCTTCATGATTCTACTGTTTTAACGAATTCTTTACATAATTTGAGGGAATTTCAAAGATTTCTGAATCATTGTAGGATATTAGCAAGTATTCTACTAATTTCTAGAAAATTCCACAAGGATTGACGAGAATTGTACAGAATGCTAGTGAATTTCACCAAGGTTCACGAGAATTCAACAGATTTTCGGAAAATTCTCTGAGATCGATGGGACCTTTGTAAAATTTAACAGTATTTACTAGTGTCTGACAGACTGCAAGAGAATTTTATAGATTTCTGGAGACTTACATGGGATTCAACAAATTCTACGTATTTTCTAAAAACATCAAGAATTCGAGGAGTTTCTACAGAATGCAACAATATCCACCAGCCTCTTACAGAATTTGAGAGAATTCCACAGATTTTTTGAGACTTTCACGAGAGTTCCCTGGGATTTCATTAATTTTAGGGAAATTCTCTGAAACTGAAGAGACTTCTACAGAATTCAATAGTATATTGCGTAACGAAGGTCGAAAGGCAAAGATTGCACGAGTGCGAAGTTAGCTGCCCGAGCGAAGCGAGGGCTGATAACACATAAGTGAAATCGTTGCCTCAACCCGCGTCATGCATGTTATTTTTTATCATAGCGATAATCGAAAATTCGATTGAAGATGGCTGTGAAGCGAGTCGAGAATCGAGTTTTCTACAAGAGGGAAGAAAGTGGCAGATCAGTGTTCACAGAACACCGCCATTTGCACTGATCTGTCACTGTCTTCCCTAGGGTAGTAAAACTCGATTTTGTGAATTTGCGAGTTTTGTTTGCGACAAAGATTCAAACTTGGTGATAGTTTTGGTACCTGGTCTGATGGTGACTTTTAAGTTTGCAGTAACTTTGAGTTCTGTTGAAATTCGGGGTGTTTTGTTATTCAACGTATCCTTCACGTTGTAACGTGGTAGAAATAAAATACGAGTTTCCTCGACCGGTCACGGCAGAATCATTAAAAGGGGGGAAGAGAGATTTTTTATTGGGTCTCGAGAGATGTCTGGCAGATAACTGTATATCTTTCAAACTTTTTTTACTGTCGCCGGGAATTTCCGTATGTTCAGGTGGGCTCGTTCCAGTGAGTTCCTGCCATCTACTCCACACGACGCCCCTTTGCTAGGGATTGGCGACTTACCCCCCTTCCAAGGGTAAAGTCACGTGCAGCTTCAATCAATTTGGGCGAACTCACGATGGGATGTTCCACGGGTCAATGACCGGCCAAATAGAGACTCATCATACCAATTCATCTGTTAGGGTAATTGTTGAGGTCCTTTTTTGCGTTTGATGTTAAGTTAAAAATTGGAGAATCCAAAAGGCTTGTTATCTTCTGTCTGCGACCCGCGAACATTCTCTTTCAGTTATTTTAATCGCCGTTGAAAGCCAAAGGTTTGGAAGGTTCGTCCCGCGGTAAACCGGCGACATCCAGTTCTCCGCGCGCATGCGTAGTCATGCGTAAACACGAAGCTTGCTGCCGTTGATGCTCCGTGCCAGCATTCCGTCGTGACTGATCGAAGTGAACGGTTTTTCTCGCTCCTGTCTGCTTGGGGAAATTTGATTAGTCCAATATGGCGTTCAACTCTGAGGTCTTGGATTGGATCCTTCAAGAGATCGGCAGGGCATCAGCGGTAAGCTGGCTTCATATTCCTCGGTGCTTTTAAGGTTATTTTTATTAATTTTTGAAAGACTAATCATGGTCTCCTAGTCATGGCATCCTTGGGGCCCTTTTTGTATTTAGTTGTCCCTGACCGTTGTATTTGAATTATGTTCGGCGCATTGCTCGCCTTTTGTAGTTAATGGTCCCTAATCATCCTTTTTGTATTTGGTAGTTTCCAACCGTTCTATTTAAACTGTGTTAGGTGCATTGCTCGCCTTTTGTCGAGGCTTTTGCATTTTGTTTAAAATCTTCGCCATCACTAACACTATGATCATGCATACTTCTGCGGAATATTAGGTAATTGGTTGTAAAAATCAAATTATTGATAACATAAAAATCAAAAATTAATTGTAAAGCTTGCCAAATCAACTTCGACAATCGTTCAAAGTAAACTGCCAACTGTGCTTAATAAGTAGAATTTATTTTCTTTCTTCCCACAACAAATTGAGCCATAGCCTACTCAAAAATCCCTGCTTTTCTTTCTGCATTCGCATGCGAATATTTGCAGGGTAAGCTCTCAAATAAATATGGCGACTGAACCACCAGGCGTAACTTGGTTTTACACCTCAAAATGGAGTGTCTAGGAGTTCGTGATCGTCGTCAGTTCCACTTAGGCTAACTGAAGGATTGGAATCTTTTTCCCTTTTCTTTGGACGTTTTACAGAATTCCAGGTGCAACATTACAGCGTCGTTCCCTCTACATCGCGATGCGAAAGTGCTCGGAGTGCAAAGTTTCGTTGTCAGAGGAGGACCTGTGGTTCTAACATGTATAAAGTGTGTCCATTTATTACACTTGACCTTTCGCGACAAACAGTCGTCAAATGCCAAAGGGAAGCGCTTGCGTAGACGCAGAGGATTCTGGCCTGACTGGACAATTATGAAACCGAAGAAAACGACTTGACCGAAAAGTTCGATTCCACTATTCAAGAAATCAAGTCCGAACTTTCTGATAACACTAGGCGGAATGAATCGTTGGAAGTAGTATCTGAGATACAGGAGAAGGACATTGCGATTCTAAAGCAGGAAACAGATGATTTAAAGGCAAAAGTTAATACGTTGGAGCACACGTTAAATTTGAACGAGCAGAAAGCTGTGTCCAATGTACTGGAGATTCATGGCTTACCCATAAAGCCCAAAGAGGACCTTATGGCCACCATGCGATTAGTCGCCAGGGCTCTCAATGTTCCTCTAATTAAGGAGCATGTTGCAAAAATATACAGGATAATTAAAGCACCTACAATGAACAGCGCCACCACACCCCCGATAACCCCCTGTGATAAATTCATCGAGAGACGGTAGATCAAAAAGGATTTCTCAACTGCAAACTTGGGATAGACAAGAAGCGACAAGAGGTTTATTCACGTCCGTGAGGCCTTAACCCCACACAATAGTGCCTCGCATTACTTACGATTTCGGAACAAACAATCGTTGGCTTACGTAACAGAAATTTAAACAGAATGATTAATGCAACTTATTAGTATCGCGATTTCAAATTTTATTACAACTGCAGGAATTTTGGTTGCTGAATATAGCGAGGATTTAAACTTGATAATCGATGCAATAAATGATGGGAAGCATGGAATTGTTCATCCTCATATCTTGAAGCCCGAGATTTTGATCCGTGAGCTCAAACAACTGGAGGGAATCAATAATAGTAAATACCCTGTCTAACTGTCCATCCAAAATTTCCAACACATAATTGATATATCTGAAATCACCATTGGAATAATCAGGAACCGACTTGTTTATGTCATAGAGGTTCCTGTCTCAGAGCACGAAGATTTGCTAACCCTACACCTAATCCCTTTTCCCATCCGTCAATGAAATGGATTTATTGCTCCAATCGCCTCACATGAGATTATCCTCACAAATCCAGAGAGATGTTTGCATGTACCTATAGACTTTTATACCCTGAGAAATTTTAAAAACATAGACAAACTTCAAATTTGTAGGCAAACACAACCAAATTACTTTATAAGCGAAATCCATTCATGTAAAACTAGCATAATAAAACGCCAAAGCAAACAAATTTCTGTTCAAGCATGTCAATTTTTAGTTTTTGGAATTCTTGAATTAGTATCAATCCCATTGAAAGACCCTAATCAGTACATTGTAGTTCCTAAAACATCTTAAGAATTCAATGTTTTATGCGGTTTGAAAGCGCAAACTCTAAATCTTGATTCTGTGAGTCTACTCTTTAGTAAAGAAGATTGTATTATCCAAACACCGAAATCTATTTTACAATAACAGAAATCTAGTATAAGAAAAAACGACATTTACTCCAAGAAGAATGTGTCCCATGAACTTAATGCCGAAGATATTAAATTGTTAAGCCCACAATTGCCATTAATCCGAGAATCACTGCACTGTGAAAATTTCAAAGAATTGAGATACAATTTAAATGTTATGGAAAGCTCATTACGAGCTATAAAATCACGGCAACGAACCCGGACTTGGATTGAAACTAGTACGGACGCTCTTATCTATTTAGGATACGTTGCCCTATAGCCCAGAAACGTTAGGTTTGAACCTCACAAAACACTGCCAATGAACCGATTTTTATGAAAACATTCGAATTGTGTTTCTATAATGAGAAATAAAAAGTTAAAAATCAAACATCCAGGCTTTTTTGAAAATGGGTTGCTTTTTTCAAAAGTAAAAGAAAAAACTTTATAAAGTCAATTAGTTGGAATAATTAAGTGTAACAGTCACAAAAATAGTATGCATATGTATATTGGGGTTGCTGATTCCAAATTTGAGGTTCAAAAAAATTCCAAATGGTGGCTCAAAATTTTCGGCTTTATACGTGCTTGATTTAGTTTACAGTGTAATGCATACAAAGAGTCGCAAATATTGCAAAACTGCTGAAAACCTCAACTTCTATGAAGATTTTTAATTTTTTCTTTCATTTTTGATAAATTTTTCTTTATATTAAGTTTACAAGGCTCTTATGACCGTAAGGAACACATTCTCATTACAATGCTCGCACTGATATATACATCTCGCATAGTTTAGCTAGCAAATTGAATTTTTTATTGTTTAAAAAGCGTTGTCACGACCAAAACAAGGAAAAATACGTAATATTGAAAAAAATTTAATGTAAAACTTGTAGAAATTTTTAATATGAAAAATTTTTCTATTAATTATTTCTGCCTGTCTCGTATATATTTCAGAAACCGATTTTGAAGGATAAAACCGATCAGAATTTGAATTTTCGATTTTTTGAGAAAATTCAAAAAGTTGTATAAACGATCTTGTACGGCTCCCAAGAGGAAACCTTTTTACCTTCTGACTTCTCTTCTAATCTTGCGTTACTTGGCTAAAATTTCTCATTTTCGTTTTTATTTTTGAATTTTGAAAAATGCCACAACTCTGACAATTTTTTTCTTATCAAAAAAATTCATGAGGATAAACTGTTTCGCTTTTTACCTGCTACAAGGAACCGTACTTTGAATTTTTGAGTCTTGGGAAAAAAGTCCAAAAAAATTTTCAAAATGCTCCCCCTATTTCATTTTTGATCCAAAACAGCTGATTAACGGCCCCGACTTGTGTTTTTGGTTCCTCAAAATGGGTGTCAAAGTACGATCGAATATAATCATTCTTTCGAAAGTTATCAAGTTCACAGATTATTTTTCATTATTTATTGTGACAATAAAATTTGTCACAATATATGTAGAGAATATTTTTTTCAAAAACCCACCCCCTTCTGAGATGTGAGCTTAAAGCGTTACATGCGAGGCGAGCGGCAAAACTCACCCTCCACTTCGAGGGTGAATTACAAAAAATTGTATACCAGGACAAAAAAAATTAGGACTCCTATTCTTGTCATGCATTGGATGAACTATTTGTACGTACGAACACTTTCTTCTTCCATCAACCCGTTCCGAGATAATCGCGAACAACCATTTTGGGGGAGGGTTTTTCATTCTTACGAAGACTAATAAGAGTGCAATGACATGGTTGAATTGTTACATTCTTCGGGAATTATTTACCGTTCATTATTGTTACATGTTGGGGTTGCTGGATCTGAAGTAAAATTTTAAAAAATTCAAGATGGCGGCTCAAAAATTTCAAACATTCGTAATAAACAAAAAAAAAAAGAAATTTACAGCTTTCATATTTCCTTACCCTTAAATAAAAAAAACAACCCCCGGAATATGTCTTGCCATTATTGCGAAAATAATTAATTGGAAAGTAATTACCTAATTTTTTTCTGTTCCAGTATAAAATTTCGAGTAATTAACCCTCGAAGTTAAGGTTGAATTTGATTTTATGTGTCAAACGCTCGGTTTTTACATGATATCTTGAAACGTAGTACTTTTTCGACGGAAAGGTAAAGGACCAAAATGGTGCAACATAAAATTTTTTACAATATAAGTGGAGAACATTTTTTTGAAATACCCACCCCCTTTCGAGATATGAGCTACGAAATTAGCTATCCTCTTAATTCTCACGATGAATTATACACTTTATTATTGTAAAGTGTTAGGATTGCTGGATTTATTCAATGAACCAAAAATTTGAAATGCTGGCTAAGAGATGTGAAACATATATATTTAAAAAAAAAATGAAAATGGGCAGATGTTTGATATTCGGAAGAAAGTTTTTTCACTGCATTGGAAATATAAGATAAATACACTCCACCTACCCACCCACCCACGACATTTCAAGAACGAAAACCGTTCCCCAAAAGCTGGAGAGTTCACACACTTACAAGCTTTGCAATGCAGCTGCTGCAAGTCTCATGTGGACATTTTATTCCTATATAACATTTTCGTAACAATAATAAATATTTTTTGCCTAAAAATATTTGTAGTTATTTTTTCTGATCCATCTACCGATAAAAAAGGCAAAACCGCCTCGAAAGCTTCAAATATCTTCATATCTGAAATTATTTTTAATTTCCTGTTTGAATAACTAAATAACAATTAGCCCGGATTTTTGGTTTTTCAACTTTTTATTGCATGATCTCAGGAGCACTTTGCCAAAGATTTCATAAAAATCCGTTCATTGGCAGAGTTTTGTGAGCTTTTGCTCTTAAAGTCTAACGTCACTGGGCTACTAGGACTTAGAAGTTTATATGGATTTTATGAGATAGGATTCTTCAAACTTTTGAAGGAAATTATATCCAAAAACTGATGTATTAGATTATTTTGCATTAATACGACCGTCAACACGACGCCTAGTGTTCATTACACAGCAGTTTCAACAGCACCGCCACCAAATTCAAATACTGCAAAACCAACAGACTCGAGTTCTAGAAAAACTGACGATGACAACATAAAAATTGTTTTCAAAAGAGTTAAGTTGAGAACCTAGGGACTGAGTTCGATCTAAGCAGAGGAGTGTTACCTCTAAAGTAGGGGTAACTAACAGCTCGTCATATATGATTGTTATTTACAAATTATGGAGAAATGGCAGTTTGATATATTTTTCTATTGTTTGTTCCTTCCATAAAATTCAAAATTCCATTCATCATAATAGGAAGCATATATAACATTCTCAAACACACGCTCTTATCCATCAAACTGAAAACGATAGTTTTTTCTCCTTGGACCAAATGTGTTATCTCAGCCACAGTTTATAGAAGAATGGAGGAATGTTGGCTATATATACATGTGAACCGTGTACGGAAGTCCACTTTTCACCGTTGATGAAATTCGAGAAGAACCTATTTTCTCTGTCAAGAATACGACGAAAATTGTTCCTGCTTCTATCCTCTTAACCTTTGTGGTTCTCCTAACTTATGTTGGTAAGTAGTACGAAAGCATAATCTAATATCTTATAAGTTCATTCTTTCGATTTTTAAGGTGAAATCACGCTTTTTCCAACTTATAAATCGTCAGCGCATCGTGTTCCTGTAGAACCATATGGTTCAGTTTTAGCTTATTGTCAAAACGAGTTGATAGCATTAAATGTAGTTTATTGCAATCTTTTGGTATATTCTAATAATTTCGTTTTTAAAAACAAGCCCGGATATTTTTTATATTCATACAATTAAATTTGCGCAAGGAAAATCTGTGAATCCAGAAGGTGCTATCAAGTGCCACCTTGCCACGTCAGAATATTGGAAGGTTACTCAATGTTGTATAGCAACGTTATGAACAATTAATCCTCTGTTCCATATATTTGAATAATACATGCGTTCTTTCGTTCTATTTTTATGGTGAAATAACACCTCTTTCAAATTTTAAATCGTTAACGAATCGTGTCCCTATAGAACCATATGGTTCTGTCTTATCTTATTGATGAAACGAGTTGATATCATAAAAAAGTAGTTTAATGCAATCTTTTAGTGTATTCAAATACTTTCGTACTTGAATACAATCCCGGAATATTTTTTAAATTCATACAATTAAATTTGCTCAAGGAAAATCTATGGATCCAGAAGGTGCTATCCAGCGCCACGTTGTTGAAACTTGCCACGTCAGAATGTTGGAAGGTTACTCAATGTTTTATAGCAGAATTGTGAACGATGGATCCTCTTCTCTATATATTTGAATGTAGCATGAGATCATTCCTTCTATTTTGATGGTTAAATCACACTTTTTTCAACTTTTTACTCGTCAGCGCATCATGTTCCTCTAGAACTATATGGTTCTATCTTACCTTATTGATGAAATAAGTTGGTATCGTGAAAAAGTAGTTTCATGTAATCTTTTAGTGTTTTCTAATAATTTCCATTTCGAATAATATTTCGGAAAATTTTTTTGATTCATAAAAATAAACTTGCGCAAGAAAAATCTGTGGATCCAGGCGGTGCTATCAAGTGCCACGTATTGCCACCTTGACACGTCAGAATGATGGAAGATTACTCAATGTTACATAGCAACGTTATGAACAATTGATCCTTTTTTCTATACATTTGAATATAACATGAGTGCATTCTTTCGATTTTTATGGTGAAATTACACTTTTTTCAACTTTTAACTCGTCAGCGCATCGTCTCCCTCTGAAACCATATGGTTCTATTCCACCTTATTGATGAAACGAGTTGAACTAATGTAAAAGTAGATTAATGCAATCTTTGAGTGTATTCTAATAATTTCATACTCAAATATAATCCCGGAAAATTTTTTAAATTCATACAATTAAATTTGCGCAAGAAAAATCTGTGGATCCAGACGGTGCTATCAAGTGCCACGTATTGCCACCTTGCCACGTCAGAATGATGGAAGGTTACTGAATGTTGTATTTGTATTTCAAATCGCCAGCGAATAGTGTCCCTATAGAACCACATGGTTCTGTCTTAGCTCATTGACAAAGCGAGTTCATAGCATGAAAAAGTAGTTTTGTGCAATCTTTCAGTGTATTTTAATAATTTCATACTCAAATACGACCATGAAATATTTCTCAAATTCATGAAACTAAATTTTCGCAAGGAAATTCTGTGGATCCATAATGTGCTATCAAGTGCCACCTTGCCACGTCAGAATGTTGGAAGGTTACTCAATGTTGTGTAGCAACGTTATGAGCAATTGATCCTCTTTTTCATACATTTGAATAATACTTGAGTGCAATTTGTCAATTTTTATGGTGAAACTCACGCTTTTTTCAAATAATAAGTCATCAGCGTATCGTGTTCCTGGAGAACCATATGGTTATAACTCACCTTATTGACAAAGCGAGTTGATAGCATGGAAAAGTAGTTTAATGTAATATTTTCGTTTATTCTAATAATTTAATACTCAAATACGATTCCGCGATGTTTCATAAATTCATTATGTTGAAGGGTACACTCCGTTAACAAAAGTGAAATGCCCCCCTCCGGGAATCCCAAAATAAACTTGAGCTATCTTCTCCACACTATATAAGAGGTAGTTTGCCAATATACGTAGCCACCATTTCCTAACCTATGTATACATATGAGCTAAAAACCATAATTTTACAATATACTTTTTCTTCTCAAGAACACATAATGATATCGCAACGACAAAAATAAGGCATATACTACTCCTGAAGAGGGATATGTGTGAATATTTTTCGCGTCATTAAATTGAGTTTTTCTAACCTGAATGAGTAATGGTTAAGTAGAAAATGTCGTTTTTTAATAGGGTCATCACGAAAAAGTCGAAAAACTCATTTGTTCGGCTTCTTTGGGTGTTTTTGGCGTTCAGCTTTTTACAGATCGGATTTTGGCATAAACTGATAGCACCAATGAATTTTACAGAAAAAACTACGTGGAAACCATGTATAATAAGTCCAGAATTGATATTGAACTAGTCATGAAAAATTGAGAAAATGAAGAATATCTGTAACAAACTTGGATATGCGAGTCCGTACTCGCATATTGGAAAATAAAGAACTTATGCGTGAATGATCAATAATTACAGACGGCTGACCGCACCCACATTGTTTGATATACAAATCTACTCATATATGTGTACATGTACACACATATACATATACATATAAGAATTACTTTTTACGTGTGGCGTTGCCCTAGAAGTTTATTTTACATCAGGGATCTGGTAAATCGCAGTTCAAATCGAATATCTCGGATGTTTAAGTTATTAGTTTATTAACGAAAAATAATTTCTGAGACTCATATTTTTTAGTATTTAGATGTTAATTCTATGGCCAAAGGATGTGTGTTGTATTTTTAGTGAATTTCTAATAATGTAATAGAAATATTTATGAACATAGGAAAAAGATAATCAATTATTCTCTACTGCCACAACTGCAGGACGGAGAGAAAATTAATGTTGAGTCAGAAATGTGAATTAGAAAAAAAATGTTCATAAATATTTGTATAACATTATTAGGAAATCACTGAAAATACAACACGCATCCTTTGGCCATAGAATAAACATCTAAATACTAGAATATATGAGTCTCAGAATTTTCTTTCTGTTTATAAACTAATAACTTGAACATCCGAAATATTCGATTTGAACTAAAATTGACCAGATTCCTGATGTAAAATGAGCTTCTAGGGCAACGCCACACGTAAAAAGCATTCTTATATGTAAATGTATATGTACATGTACACATACATATATGAGTTGATTTATATATCAAACAATGTGGGTGCGGTAAGCCGTTTGTAATTATTGATCATTCACGCATAAGTTTTTTATTTTTCAATATGCGAGTACGGACTATGCTGTTTGTTCCAGATATTCTTCATTTGCTCAATTTTTCATGGCTAGTTCAATATCAATTCCGGACTAATTACGCATGATTTCCACGTAGTTTTTTCCGTAGAATCCTTTGTGCTATCAATTTTCTACCAAAATTCGACATCTTCTATTCACCTATTCTACTTGTCTTAAAAAACCATACATCTTCCAAAACAAAGTGACGCGAAAAAATTTACAAATATTCCTCTGCAGGAGTAGTATATGCCTCTGCTTTTTGTCGTTGCGAGATCATCATGAGTTCTGGATACTAAAAATATATTGTAAAATTAAATTTTTTACCTCATATATATATATATATACATAGGTCAGGAAGACTCCTGGTCACAGGAGTTACGACACCATTGATGCAGCGCTTTGAAGCCTACCACATCTTGACAATTTTCTCTCTGAAGCGATACGGCTACGACAAAACGAAGCATCATTGGTGTCGTGACTTCTGTGATCGGGCGCGTCTTATATTTTTTTGCGTTTATAGAGAATAGGCGAAAATCTGTTACAGCCAAAGGATTAATGATCTTCGGAATAGGCCGAATTACTGCTTGTTTCCAAATATTCGAAAAAATTCCAAGCTGTAGCAGATAATTGTATGTATGAAGTAAAACAGGGAGTATGACACGGAGAGAAACTTTTACCATTTGGATTGAGATTTCATCAACCCCGATAGCCCCGAAAGGTATCTTGACAATAACTGGCAGAAGAGAGTCTGCCCTAATAAAAGAGAAGTAGAAATTAGCATCATCGAAGAAACGCACATCCCTGGTTATAAGTGTAGTATCAATTCGTAACGGTTTAATCAAGAAACGTTCCATAAAGTCATTTACCGGGAAGCTTTGATCAAAGGTTTGACCTTGTGAGGAAATAATTCCAAGCCGCCGAAGGATCTTCTAAATAATTTCACCCTTTTTCTGGTAACAATTGCATCAGTGAAACGTTTTTGTCAGAGATTTATCTTGTTTTGAACCAAATTCCTTAGAGTGAGAAGTTCCCTCCATCGTGCCTGGTCGTTACTCCTTTCAGCTTGGGAATGCTTCCTATGTGTCTACCTCCTGAAACTTTTTATCTCATCTGATAGACCACGCCTCTTTCTATTTAGCTCAAGTAAGCTTTTAAGGGCAACTTGAGAGTTCAATGTAACTATAACATTCGGGGACAGCGAGGGGCTAGAAGTACTCCAAGCTAAAGGCAATTTGGCAAAACGTGGCAGAAAGATCCTCCCCATCATTCGCAGGTAGATCACGAATCTCGAAAGTTTTGCAGAGAGCGGCTTGCCCTAGATGATAATATCCAAAATTCAAAGCCGCTACTTCAGATTTCAGCATGCTTTGTCGATCTTCCAGAGCCTTTGACGTTGTGAGAAGATTGTTGACATCCGTCACATTTGATGCAGTTGTTTCCTCCAGTACAGAGATGCGCTCAGCGTTATTTACTATGTCATCTCTCATACCCTTGATAGAAATATCAAGGGAATTATTAGAGGTGATTTGGTCCGTTTTGAATGACTCGAGTAACGCTGTAATCTGAAGCAAGCCCGCTTCCTGACATTTCGTCACCGCGTCGACAATTGCTGCCTCGACTCCAGGCATCAGAGTAGCAGACGTCACTCCTGATGTTTTGTTAACATCGTCAGCTGTTAATGAACTGCTAGAAGTTTTTCGAGTATTTCGCCTCAATGGACTCTTATCTGCAGTCAGTGTTAAAGAGCAGCTAGCACAATACCAAATCTTCTCCTTCTTTTTGATTCTTAATAGGTCCTTACTGAATAGATTGAGGCAGTGCAGGTGTGCCAAAGATGAACACCTTCCACGAGCAAGCAAGACAGCCTTCCCCCTCCCGTGACAATCTCGTTATAGAAGAGGCAGTCCACCATCTTTGAAACAGCGTTCAAGCCAACAAGCATAGAAACACACAAATTCCACTATTTACCGACTGATACAATCATTGTTCAAAAATATCAAAATCATAGCATCGACATATGTTAATATCGTAAACTATAGAAATAGTAGATTTCAATTGAATTTCTCTTTAGTTTTGACATTTTCAATGATTACTGAAATTTACGCTCAGTTCAACCTTATTTCAAAATTCTATATTTCTCTACGAATTTGGGTAACGACTTATTTTTCTTCATTATGTTAAACCTGTACATAATCATTCATGTATTTCAATTATGTTGATATATGATTATATATAATTCAAATAATTATATATACGATGGTGAATTTTAGGAATTCAAGTTGTAGAAAGTTTTGCTCGCTTCTTTTGCTCCAAATTGGGTTCCTATGAATCAGCGATTTTTACGTTTACAAATTGTCGCATTGACAGTTTAAAATTCTACCGTGAAAATACGAGAAATGTCAGCTTTTTTTATGAATTAAAGAGATCTTATCATTCGATTTGAATGTTTCGTTCCTTTAGTCTGATTTTGAAATATTTTTAATATATATCTATAGAGGAGAAGAAGTATTTTTTTCCATCAAAAGGAGAACCTTTGCAAATTTATTGCTCTGCAAGATTTTTTTTAGCTGACTCAAGATGGAAAATAAACAAGAACACAACATGGAACGTGAACTTTTAAAAATTTCCACAATTTAGAAGTCCCTTCTGCTTGATTTTAGATGAAAAATTTAACTAATTTGACCTAAAAATTCCATAGGTGTGGTTAAACATTCTATTTGTTTGGTTTAACATCAATTTTTTTAAATTGTAAATGTGTTTATGTGTTCCCAATTTATCTCTTTGAGTAAGAGTTCATTTATTCGTTTGAGAATTCAACCATTTTAGTTGAAGGTCCTTTCGTTTGACTTGGAAAATTGGAGCAGAGCAATCGAAATACATGATATTTATGTACCTTATTATTATTTTATCTATAACTATTTGAATATTATATACAAATACACTGTTTGATTTTCCATCTTTGTTCTATTCATCCATTCTTTGAATCCTTTCATATAAAATAAAAATCGTTATAAGGTTTCAACATATTTTTATAACATAAATCATTTTTTTAGATGTCTTCATTCTGTACAGGTTTAACATAACGAATACAAAAAATAAATAGTTGTCCATATTCGAAGAGAAGTATAGAATTTTGAAATACGGTTGGACTAAGTGTAAATTTTATTTAACATTAAAAGTGTCAAAATTAAAAAGAAATTTAATTGAAATCTACTATTTCTATAGTTTACGATATTTACATATGTGGATGCTATGAATTTGATTTCTTTGTAGAATAATTTTATGTATCCTGTGAGAAGCGTATTCATATATGGTCATAAAAATAATTGCTTTTTCACTTTCTTGTCGTACCTATTAATTTATTGGATATTTGAAATATCACAAAATATCTTCTTGAGATAAATATATGCAAAAAAACGTGTTCTATGATTGAATTTGATGAAAATTTGAATTTTTCTCATGCTATAGAATAATTGTCAGCCTAAAAGTGCAGCCAGCGCCGAACGCGGCTCTGGTCTGATCTCACATCTCATTTATTCTACAGGCCTTTACAGGAGTAGTCCAAGCATCTGATACTTTTGCTTCCGAAAAATTCCTTTTTTCAATTTTTTTTTAGAGCGCTTCATTAAGGGGTCCTCTCTGACATATCAAAGAAGTGTCCTCAACTAGGAGAGGGAGTCCCAAGTTATGGTACATTGAAAATTGCCCAATTTTTTGTATTTTCAGCGAAAAATAGCTAAGTCTCAAAAACCACTCTATACGTTTCTTCCTTATTACTTGACAGATAAGTGTTCCACTGGTGAGTTAAAGGAGACTCAATTCCCTGTAATTCCAAAAAAAAAAAAACAATGTTCTAACTATAATAGGTCATGAGTTATGACTCCTCAAAGTTGACTGTTTTTGCCTTTTTTTTAAGGCAAACAAAACAGTCTCAATTTTTCTAAAATAAATCGTTCCAAAGTAAGTTTATGTTGATGATGCCAGGAGATGAAGCAAACAAAAATCTGCGTAGATCCAAAAAAAAAGTCTTCTAGCCCTATTAATTTGGAAATTGTGAGGTTTTAGAAATTCCGTTTTTTTGGTCAGTTTTGACCAAAAAACGGAGAGGTTTTGTCTTTTGGAAATACCTCGTTTTCCGTAAGTCCCGCGACAAAATTTGTATAAAAATGACAAAAGTAGAGTCAATTTAGCGCAAGTTAAAAAAAAAGTTTCCTAGCTCTAATAGGTCACGAGATATGACCTTGCAAAGTGCACTTTTTCTGCATAGAGGCACCTTAGTGTACTGTAAAGTAGAAGTACGGCCACATTTCGAAGTTATGTCCCAAGTTAGTGCGTAAAATTCATTCCAGATGCATAATACGTCTTTATTCGTTGAAAGACAAATAATTGTTCATAACAAAATCTTGCCGTCACCACTTTTGATTACTTTTCGTCCATTTCTTTGTTCTTTTGTGGCAAAAAAGTAATTGTAATTAATGCGAAATGTGCAATATATTTTT
Organism: Neuroterus valhalla; assembly: GCA_011762715.2. Taxonomy (NCBI): domain Eukaryota; kingdom Metazoa; phylum Arthropoda; class Insecta; order Hymenoptera; family Cynipidae; genus Neuroterus; species Neuroterus valhalla. The sequence goes on along the minus strand of WSXT02243480.1, from coordinate 2,328 downwards.
TTATCAATGCATAAATTATTTTTAATAATTTTCGAATAATTGTTTATAACAAAATCTTGTTATTACCGCTTCCGAGTTCCGAGTATTTCTCTAGTACTTTTGTACCAAGGAAATAATCATAATTGTCTGTAAATGTGATACATATCTTTTAATTAATGAATTAATAATTTTATCATTATTTGTTTATAACAAAATCTTGAGGTAAACACTTTTGAGTAGCTTTTGAGTATTATGCACAAAAGTGTTAAAAAAAAATATTCCGAAGCGGTTATAACGAGTTTTCGTTATGAGCAATCATTCAAAAATTATCAAAAATCTTTTATTTATTCATAAAAAATTATATTACACATTTTTCACCCATTATAATCACTTTTCTGCCAGAAAAGTACAAAAAAATGGCCAAAAAGTAATCAAAAGTAGTGAATTGCTTTCACTTACTTACTCACTTACTTGGGACACAAACTTCAAAATGTGGCCGTACTTCTACTTCACGGTACACTCAGGTGCCTCTATGCAGAAAAAGTGCACTTTGCAAGGTCATATCTCGTGACCTATTAGGGCAAGGACACTTTCTTTTTTTTCAACTTACACCAAATCGACTACACTTTCATTTATCTTATATGATTTCTGTTGTGAGACTCGCGAGAAACGAGATATTCTTCAAAAACCGGTTTTGGTCAAAAATGCCCAAAAAAGGGAATTTGCGAAACCTTGCGATTCCTAAACTAATAGGGCTAGAAGACTTTTTTTTTTTTTGTACGCAGATTTTTGTTCACTCTATTTCGTCTCCTATCAACATTGATGTAAACTTAACCTGGAACGATTGATTCGGAAAAACTTGAAGCTTCTTTTTTTGCCCCTAAAAATAGGCAAACACAGTCAATTTTGAGGGGTCATAACTCATGACCTATTATAGTCAGAACATTGTTTTTTTTCGGGATTAAAGGAAATTAAGTCTTGTTCAACTCACTTGCAGAACATTCATCTGTAAAGTAATTAGGAAGAAAGGTATAGTGGTTTTTGAGACTTACAGATTTTTCGCTGAAAATCCGAAAAATTGGGCAATTTTCAATGTACCATAACTTGAGACCTATTGAAGATAGCGGATTATTATTTTAACAAAATTTTCTCATAATTTAGTTTTCTTTCTTTGACCTGTTGGACATTTTGCTCTACGATGCAATGGGAATCACCTGTACACGCAAACGCAAAACTTGGAAATGTTTCCAAAAAAAAACCGGGTTCCCCGACTAATCGAGGACACTTTTTTGATACTTCAGAGAGGACCCCTTAATGAAGCGTTCTCAAAAGAAAAATTGGAAAAAGGAATTTTTCGAGAATTTTAATCATTTCCCGACGCAATGCCTGGACCAGAGTGCCACCCGCCTGCTTCCAGTCAACGGAATGACAGCAAGCAGTGAATCAGAGAGGTTATGTTAAGGCAATGTCTATTAATCGCGAAAATTCGTGGTTATTAGCCAATTCAACAATGTTATCATCCCTTTGATATGAAATTCAAGAATTTTGAATTAAACAATATAACGTCTTATGAGCCCCCTTTTCCCAAGTCCTCCATAAATTACTGCTTTCTGCCATCCCGTTGACGGGAGAAATAACCAAAGCCCTAAAAACACCGCAATTATTTTTATTAAATTCCAAGAGAAGGCTGCTGATAACAATAAGAAATTTTTTGAACAACAATTCATATAAACATCTTGTTATCAGTATGAAGTAGTTATTAAACTATCAGAAAGACTGTGCGTTAAAGAAACCCCCAAAAATATATAATTAGCGCCAAAGAATCGAAAGGGCCATTTTTCCACTTGTAGGGGTTTTCGGGACCCTGTAAATCAGACTTATGAGGGTGACATTTGAGAAGTGAAGTTTTTTTCACGAAATGCATGAAATTCCGAGGAAAAAAAATTTCTAGCTTATTCCTGGACGACCCTAATAGTACCCATTTATTCCGAATGCCAAGGGGCTGGTAGAAATTACGCTCAAAAAATATGCTTTCAATAGTTATCTGAGATAAAATCAATTATCCCAAGGTTACAATTTTTATAGTTCATTGACCGAGGAATCCATTTTATGAAATTATCCACTATGCGAAGTTTTAACTTTCACCTAAATTATTTATTAGCAATTAAAATTACGTTTCTTTGCTTCCTTCCCACAGAAATAAGTGAACAGCGACCAGCAGACAAACCTGATGACGTTCCTTCAAGAGGAGAGACTTCTACTAGGCGCCCAGAAGAACAGTCTCCTACCAGGGGTCCAGATGGACATCCTATTCCTAGGCATCCAGAAGGACTGCCTCCTACAGGAGCG
>WSXT02243469.1:0-15475 GCA_011762715.2 Neuroterus valhalla | reverse complement strand
AAAATACAAGTCGAGTTCGTTAACCAGCCGTTTTTGACCAATGGTTCTGGTTTTATCCATCAAAATCGCTTTTTGAAGAATTAGAAATGCATGTTTCCGCTCAAACTATGTAAGGTGCGAAAAAATGTTAGGGTGAAAAATGATTTTTTTTTAGAAAGACCTATAAATTTTATATACACCATTCTTTCATCATATGCATAGTTTTTATTTGAATCGAGAAAAATGTTACCAAAAATGAAAAATTCCATTTTTGAGCAAAACTATAAGAGATATGAAAAAGATGGAAGAAACAAAAATTGTTTACCTCTAAAAGTCTACAAATTCATTGTTGATTTTTCTCGAAAGGACGAATAGTTTTCGTTTTCATCGTGATAACAAATTTACAAAAAAAAAGTTCCATCTTCCAGCTAAATAATAAGAGACAAGAAGAGATAATTTACAGGAAAATTGTTCTTCTAAAAGAGTTTCGCAAGTTTTACATGAAATGTTCACCAATACGGCGTATATATATTATTTTTAATCGGGACAACGCTTCTCAAACAATGAAAAATTCAATTCGCTAGCCAAACTATACGAGATGTAAACACCAGTGGCGAGTATTGTAATGAGGATGTGTTTCTTAAGGCCAGTAGAGCCCTAAGTAAATTTAATTTGGAAAAAAATTTTTTTTCAATGAAAAAAAAATCTTCATAGAAGTGGAGGTTTGGGGCAGTTTTTCAATATTTGTAATTCTGTGTATGCATTACACTGTAAACTGAATTAGACCTGTATGAAGCCGAGCGCGTAGCGCGAGGTAAATACATCATCGAGCGCGAAGCGCGAGACCCAAATGACGCGCGCTCAAACTTGCGAGCCGCGCGCGCAGCGCGCTATGAGAATGTGCCCGCGCAGCGGGCAGATTTTTTTTACTTTTTTTGCATTTTCTGTTTTCCTTGCTGATAGGTTCTGCTGCCAATCAGAGGATGAATAGATTAATAAAAGATGTCCGTAAACTACCTACGTCAAAAATGTTGGGTCCAAAAATATGGCTTGGTGATATGCAAATCCCATATAGACGAATTTAAAAGCAAAATTGAGTTTTAACCAAATTGTTGCATTAATAAATGAATAGAATAATTTTCAAACCCAAAGGACACATTTTTTCAGTGACTAATGGATTTTGAATGAAATTTAATTTGCAAACAAAATGATCGATGCAAGAAGAGCAATTTCAAACGAAATAGTTAAATTTACAAACACAAAAGACGGGTTTCTAGAAAATTATTATATTTTCAACCGGAAGGATGAGTTTCCAGGCAGAAAAAAAATTACCAACGATTATGCTGATTTAAAGACGACTTCTCAACAAAACACGGTAATTTTAAACAAAATAGATACATTACAATTAGAAAGGATGAATTTTGAACGTGATTGTGGAATCATTTACTGTAAGGATACTTTTTTCACTGAAAAGATAAATTATCGACCAAAAAAATTATTTATTAATTTTTAACCACTGAGTTCAATTTTTTAGTGAAAGGATGAAAGTTTCAACAGTTTGAGGGCGCCTAAGGCGCGCCCCTGTTGAATCTCGCGCTTTGCGTGTCTCGTGCTTTGTACTCGATTCAAATTTGTTCACAACGCCCAGATACATTATAAATGTATAACATATGAATTGGAATAATTTGATCCGGGACTGCTTGTTTAGATGATGCAAAACAAAGCATACATTTTATTTCTCATGATGACTTTAATATTGTATTTGATATTGCAATTCATAATGAGCATTATGATTGAAAAAATTGTAATATTCTCGTTTTTAGATTTATCAACATTTGTATATTTTTTCCAGATAAACAATTTTTCTCTCCACCATTTTCTTCGTTTCTCGTATAGTTTTGCTGGAAACTTGCCTTTTCTATTTTAAATGTTGTTTTTTTACGATTTAAACAAGAACTATGTGTCTCTTGAGGAAACGTTTCATGAAAAATTTTTAGATCTCGTTAGTGTGAACCATTTTGTATTCGGATATTTTTTCTGCCCCGTACAGTTTGTGCACAAAATGGCTTCTATTATTTTTGATATTATCGTTGTCAATAAAACAAAAACTGCGCATCCTATCAAAAAAAAAGTATTTGACAAATTTGCAGATCTTTTTAAAGTAAACAATTTTGTTGCCATACATTTTTCTCCTAACTCGTACCACTTGTCCACAAAATTGATTCTTTTTCTATACTATTTTTGCAAAGAAAATGAAAACTTCGTGTCCTTTTAAAAAATGATGTATAACAAATATGTGGAACTTTTTTGGATGAACAATTTTCATCTTGCAACTTTTTTCCGCATTTCCCATAGGTTGATCGAAAAACGGAATTTTTTCTTTTCTACTATTTTATTTCTTGAGGTAAAACTATAACCGTTGGTCCAAAAAGGCATTTTGACGCATTGACCTTTCGTTCTTGCCAAGGAAAGAAAAAAACCACAAGAAAATACATGATTTCACTGCGAAAGGTTAGATTTCCCATAAGAAACTAAATTTTCAACCCAAACGAAATTCCAGCAAAGAAGTTCAGTTTTTAACTAAAACGATAACTTTTCCTCAGAAGTGTTCAATTTTCACCAAAAATGATAAATTTCTATCCAATATGATTTTTTTTTTCACGCAAGGATGAAGAATTTTAAACACAACAGTAAAAGATAGATTTTCCACAGGAAACGAGGAAATCCCCCACAAAAAAGTTAAGTTTGAACCGGAAGAATTATTATCTAAAAATTAAAATTAAATTGAAATAAATTATAAACCAAAATGATCAATTTTCAACAAATTAGACAGATTGACATGAAAATATATGAATTTTAAACAAAATATTCTGATTTTTAATTGAAAATGATTACTTTTCATCAAAATTATAAAATCGACCAAAACGATAAATTTGACATAAGGAAGACAAAACTTCAGGGGAATACATGAATTTTAAACAAAAAAAATTTTCAACAAAAAAATTAAGTATCCAATCAAAAAGAAATAATGTCCAACCTCAATTGGATTATCGACAAAAGAGTTTATTTGGCAGGAAACAGTTCGAATTAAATCAGATTGTTGAAATTTCAAGCGTAAAGGATACTTCTGAACAGAACAGTTGAATTTTCAACCAAAAGGGATTCCTCTACTAACAAAATTGTTAAATTTTCAAGATAAAAAATCAATTTTTCATAAAGACACAACAATTCCTACCAAACAGTTGAAGTTTTAACCAGAACAGATGAATGTAAAATAACTGTTTATATTTCAACAAAGAGGAATAATGTTGTTCAAAAAAGGTATTTTCTGACCCAAGAAACAAAATTACAAAGGAAAAACAGTGTTTATAGTTTGATTCTTTACTGAATAGAATGGATTTCAAACGAAAAATAATAGGTTTGAAAAAAAATCGAATTCTTGATCGAGAAGATTATCCAGGAAACGGTATGGAAAATCGAACAGATTGTTGAAATTCCAAGACGAAGATAAGAGTTCTGAACAGGAAATTTGAATCTTCAATCAAGAATGATAACTTCTTGTCAAAACTTACGGATTTTCGACCACAAGGATCAATTTGTCAGCAGAAAAGGTTAATTATCAACTAAATTGAATTATGATGAAATTTAAACAAACCATTCGTACTTCCTACAAAAAAAAAAGAAAACGAAATTTTCAACCGAATGGGATAATTCCCGAAAAATTGTTGAATTTAAAGCTAAGGATAATAATTTTTTACAAGAAAGTTGAATTTTTTATTAGGACGAATGACCTTCAAGGCGAGAAGATTGCATTGGAAAAATACATACAAGAAAAGAAAATACATGATTCCACTTAAACAGATAAAACTTTCAACCGGATAGTTCATTTCCAACACAGGGAGATGAATTTTCTACAGGACAGTTAAATTTTAAACCAAAACGAACGACTTTTTAACAAAATTTTTTAGTCTCGAACCAAAAAGTTGATGTACCTACCAAAATTATTAATTTTCCTTGAAAAAAAGGAGAATTTTTCACAAAGCCGTTCAATTTTCAACAAAATAAAATAACTTTTATGAATCTGTTCAATTTAGAACCTGAAAGATTAACTTTACAGTGGAAGATATGAAATTTTTCACAAAAAAAAATTGTTAACGACACAGTTGAATTTTCAAAAACGAAAAATATTTTTCTACATAAAAGTTAAATTTTTTACCCAAAAAAAGGATCTTATGGACAAGAAGTAGATTCCTAGAAAGGAAACCTACATTTTCAAAAAAACGTATGATACCATTCAAAAAGATGAAATTTTCTACAGAATAGTGTATTTTCAACCGCAACAAAATTGGACATAACAGTTTAATCTTCAACCGAAACCGATGACGTTTTAACGAAATTGTTGAATTCCCAATCAAAAAATTATATTTTTATGGAAAACAACTTATATTTTAAACAAGTAGCGGCTATGCTAGGCTTGAATAAAACTATTTACAGCATGGACAGCATTACAACATGGACAACTGAAAAGGGTGAAGTGTTGAAGTGGCTTATAATAAAGGGGTGAAAATTGTATTATTATGATTTCCGGCAAGAGTTGACGTCAAAGAGAAACGCGTCCAACCACAAAAAAATATAGATAAGAAAGAAATCTACCAGTTTTTTTATTAATGACTTCTACACATAACCTCAAAATGTCTGATGAAAATGCAAAAAACCGCGTTTTCAATTTTTGTTTTAAAAACAGTTCTCAGCTCCGCAAAAATAATTTTATTATGACGAATTTTGGTGAAAGTATACCTATGTATGTTCTAAATGTTCACGAATTCTCTCAGATGGAAAAATCAAGAAGTTTTTGAGATAATCATTTGTTCCAGTCCAAGACAATTTTTTCTAAATGGAATTTTCCCTTCAGGAAATAAACGCATAAAGTTCTCGCAGGGCTTAATTGTTTTCTGACACATTATTATTGGTAAAATAAAAAAAATCGTCCCTATTTAAAAACGATTTCGAAAATGGATAAAAACTCGAAAAGTGACTTTCGCAACAATGAAATTTATACTCAATATTTACTTTCATGCAGAAAGCAAAAAAAAAGTTCAAATTCGTATTTTTTCTTGTTTATCTAAAGCTACATTATTCGCTTCGAATTTCAATAGCGTTAGTGCTCAAAAATAAAACTTCTGATCAAATATTAAAATACAGTTTCTTGAGTATTTTTTCAGTAGAATCGACTGTCACGGGCAGTTTTCTGAGATATTCTGAAATTCAGGAAAATGATCAACATTGATTAAAAAACTTATTGTTGCAAAAGTTACTTTTGAGTATGTTTTTATGTAGGGACAACCCCTTTTTTTATTTCACCAAAGAGCATATGTCAAAACAAAAAATTTCAGCCCTGGAAGAACTCTAAACGCTAATTTTCTGAAGGAGAAATTATATATTATATTCCATAAGACTCAACTGTTTCTCTTGAAAAACATACAATTTAGATAAGAATTCCCTCAGATAAACGAAAATTCTTCGATTGTGTAAATTTTCTAAAAGATTTGATTCTTTCTGTGAAAAAATATCCAATTCCTGTGGAATTTTTCTGGAATTAACTGAAATTTTCCCAATTCGTACATTTTTTTTTTGTAAGACCTTACTGGTAAACTGGAACCCAGCGAGTGAATTTTCAACGAAAAATGTGAGTTCTAGAATGAAAATGTAATGGTTGATATTTCCAATAAACATTTTTTTTCAAAACAAATCAATTCTGTTACATCAGACGCATAACCTAAAATTGTAATAATATGTGAATATTCTTCGGATTATTTTTCTTTCCAAATTTAAAATATATATTGCCGACGCAAAACACCAACATAATCCATCATTGTGAAAAGATCAAAAATCTCTTTCAAAATACAATTCTAGAGTTCAAATGCCAGCTTTTGATGTGTGGCGCTAACATAATCTGGAGTTTTAAAAAAATTCGGAAAGTTAAAAATCTTATACTTGTCGTTTGAAACGATTTTAGATAAATGATAAGTACGTAGAAATAAATGAAGTTATTTCACAAGAAATGTAGACTACTAGAGACGTTCAAATAAAACGATAAAAGAAAAGCATGCGAATTCTCAATTGCAACCCTGGGAGTTTTCGGTTTGATATCCGCAAGGCGATTGTTCAAACCACACATACTTTCGCAACTTAATCACATTGTTCAATTTGACTTGGTTGTTCTTGGCTTTATTCTAAGTTACGATCGGTAACAAAGGTTCACGCTGAAAATGGTACCAAATCGCTCGCTACCAGTTGCGTTTTGAAGGACCATTCAGAAGTCAAGGGCCATCCAGTCTCCCGCAGAAAATTGTCTGATAGTCAGTGTATTTAACTGTGAAGTGGAGTTGAAAAACCAGGGGGGTCTTTTCAAACTTATAAGGTCTTATTTTCGAAGGTAAAGTTACTTATATTCATTTTGAGAGAAATAACAGATGTTCTTAACTACTACTATTTACTTATAGTTTTTCTAATGATGACCACCAGAAAAAAACATTCCAAATAGAAATTTTGGAAAAGTGGAAAAAGCGTTTGCTCCGAAAAACAGTCGGCATACGTAGAAAAACCAACATGAAAAAATTAAATCTCCCGCTCGAGCTTCGATAAAGCCAACTTTTCCTGACAATGATTCGCCGTAGGTTTCTCAAAAGAGAAAAAGAAGAAATACAGGAAAAATAAAAGAATTGTCACTCTGGACTTGGCCATTTTAATTCACTTACCTTCTCGCTTTTTTATAGTCATAAATTATAAATTTGGATTTGGTGCGAATGCAACCGTTTTTGTCCTGAACCAATATATACATCTCCTATTGTCATAAGTACCCTTTGTGATGAAACTGAAGTAATATTTTATTACGATAATAATAGCCAATTCCAGATTTGATCGACGAAAGCGTTGTTCGTTATGAAGAGCGGAAAGGTGAGTCACTCTCCTTTTCTTTATTTGTTTATACTCCGTCTCTTTTACGGGCTGAAAAGTCTTTACATTATCATTAGAAATTATACATATACATATATTTATTTTCCCTTATCTAGAATGCTTATGTACTACCTTACCAACTATTCCTTACAAATCATCTTACATACTATCCTTAATCCTAGACGTTTTCGACTATGTCCTGGGATTCTGTTTCCTCTTACAACTGATAATCTACAAATTGTAGCTCAATTCCGTAACACTTATTCTGTTTTTCCTTCTTGAGGAGTCGTTATTTGTCAATACCCCGTACGGTTAACTTTCTCCCTCTACTCTTTCAGCTTCTTTATCTGTTCCTCGCCCTGACCATTTCCATTCAAAATCCATTTGATTCTTTCTTCCATACTCTCTCCTCTCCTTCGTTTCCTGTTCATCTCTCTAACACATGCAACCATGATTCTCGTTAATACCTACAAACTCTACACAAATTCTGCTCCTCATTCATCCACTACTTACATTCTCTCATCCCCTCCCCCATTCTAAATCTCACCACTCTATTCCATTTGTTGTCTTTCTTGATCTTTCTCAGATATTCCGGTTCCCTCTCGTTCATGACCAACATGTACCAGCTAATATATTTTGACTCTAAGATTTTTCCCCATCTATCCTCTTTCTGCCTTTCATTATTCTCTTCTTCTAACTCCTGCCGTTCTGAACCCGTATCTTGCATCCCATACACGAGCCTTCGTTCGTATTCCTCTTTCTCTCAGTTTCTCTTCAAAATTCCAAGATTTTTTTAGTTGCCTGATCAACATTTTCTCTCTTCCTAATTCCTCTCTCAGCATATAACCTAGACAACTTCAGCTCAGCCCCATGACCCATCTCAGAAATCTCTCCTGCAGACCTTCCACACTCTTGCATACCTTCCAACCCCATATCTCCACTCCGTAACTTACCACTGTCAATACTAGCACATCAAACATCTACACCCTTATCCTCCAGTTGTCCCTGAACCCTCTCTTTCCTGTTCCCTACACTTGTCCCGTTACTTTACTCGCACATTCCATTCTCTTCTTAACCTCCAATTCGTTTTCTCCCCCTGCTTAGTCACATTTATCCTCATGTCCTTTTCTCTTACATACTCTTCAAACGCTCTCATCATCAGATTCATCCCTCTTTCGTCATCTGCTACTACCATTACATCGTCTGGGTATGCCAGCGAAAACAGTTTGCCTGTTCCTAGTATCGTCTCCCCTTTTCCTTTCCTATTCATCTTCTCCTCTAAGTCTGTCATCAGGATGCTAAACAGTAGAGGACTAAACGGCACCCTTGCCTAAGTCCTCGTCCTGTCCAGAACTCCTCTCCTTATTTTTCTTTTATCTTGACCCTCATCTTTATCTCCACGAATATCTGTTTTATCCTTTCTATCAAAGCGTCTTCTATTCCTCTCCCTTTCATGGCCTTCCAAAGAACTCTTCTGTTTACGGAATCAAACGCTGCTTTGAAATCCACGAACAGTGCAACAAGTTTCCCTCTCTTCCGACCCAAGTTCCTATTTACCAAATAATTGAGCACATATATATAATTCTATGGTTCCTATACCTTTTCTGAAGCCCGTTTGGTTATGTGGTATACTTCTCATTTCTTCCACTTATCTTTCTAGTCTCTTCCTAAGTACTAAGTGTGATATCTCTACACTCCTGTACCTTACATTCCTCTCCTTTCCTAAACGACGGTACTACCAAGCCTGTCTTCCATTCTTCCGGCCACCCTTCGCCTCCCCAGACCTCATTGCAAATCTCCCACATATGCTCTTTCATCCCTTCCCCGCCATATTTCAGTGCTTCATTTTCCAAGCAATCTTCACCAGTTTCTTTGTTTCTTTTCAGTTTCATGATTGCGTCATTCACCTCTTTCCGACTTATCTCATACCCCCTATCCTCATCTGCCGCTACTGCGTTTCTTCCTTCGCCCTTTACACTCCCCCTAGCAAAAACTTGAAATATTCCGTCCATTCTTCCATTCCAATCCCCTCATTTAAACCCTTTCTTCCCCCTCTTTCCCTGTTTATAACTTCCCATTGCCTCCCTTCCCTTACCGTTCTCTCCACTTCTTTCATGTATCTTACTTTTTCCTCCTGTCTCTTTTTGCTTAACATCCTTCCGTGCGTCATCTCCTTCTATTGAGTTCTCTTTCCGCTAGTTTCCCTTTCCTCCATTTTTCTACACCTTCCATCAACGTGTCTTTACTTTCCCTACATTCATCATCCCACCATCCTCTCCTTCTCTCTTCCTCATCTTATTTCGGTCTTACCTCCTCCCTGACCTTAAAATTCGTCATGAAGAGCGGGAAGGTGTGTTACTCTTCTCGAAATTCTACTTGGAATGTTTTTGAGGAATCTGGATATTTTTTGGTAATACTACGATGTGATCTCACAAACAGATGATGTATTATATATTATTATACGTTTATTTCTTAGCCTCATTTGAAATTTCCATTAGTATAGCAAAAAGACTCTTATTGTTCATATTCTCCCCAAATTTAGAGCGCTGTTCTATTTTGTCACTCTACCTATCCTCTCTTTCTCACTTTCACCAATAATTTGAAATCGATTTCAAAACACAGACAGGTGAGTTACCGACCGTCGGTAATATCTTCACGAATAAATGTTGGAGAAATTCTTCAAAGAAATTTCTCGATCGCGTTTGTTTTTCTCTGGTAATAATTTTATTGTCACCGAAGGAATAATAAATCGATGCTAATTGCTAAGATCCTTTATTTGAAAGTAGGTAACCTCCATCTTGTGTACGATTGTGGGATAGCAGGAATTGACTATCTGATTATAGTTATGTAGTATAATAAGAGTCTACTACATACAATATTTTCCTACTATTATAAGGATAATCACCCTGAAGATACTATTTTCTGACAACTTTGAGCTATAAGCGCTTCCTCACTTTGCAAAACGAGCAAGTTAAATCTGGCCATTTCAAAAGTTAACAAAATTTATTCTTTGAACGGAATATTATCGTTTAGAACTACCTTCTTCCTTATAATTGTGGAGTAATACTTTATGCAATTTACCAAACCTAAATGTTTGAGTTTAAATAAAATGATGAGATCTCTTTGCATTCATGAAAATGAAGCGGTCATTTCTCGTATTTTTACGGTAAAATTTTTAAGTGTCTAGGCAAATCAAGTATTTCCCGATTTTCTAATTAAATTCCCAATCATCTCCCGGGTTTTTTCTTAGTCAATAAAATTTCCTGTAATTTTCTGGTTGTCCGGCCAAGTTACCACCCTGTTCATATAAATTGCAAAACATTTCACGATGAAAACTTGCACCTTTTCGGAGCAAATCGTATAACCTAACTTTCATCCACAAAAACGCACTCATATCCCATTGTTGCCGTGGATTTAAAAAAACTTCGAGGAATGTAAAGTCTCAAAATATCAACATTTTATTTTCAAGCACAAAAAATCGAATAATTTCGTTGATGCACTTAAAAAAAATTAAACTTAACAGTATTGTCACTTTTCCCATGTATTTTATAAACTGCCGGGCTAAAGGTACAGCCAGCGCCGCCACTCGGCTTCGGTCAACATTTACGCCACTTCCAGTTTCGACTCTCACTTGCCTGTACTCGACATTCATTAGCTTGTGTAGCGAAATGAATTTTCATTCGTCCTCTCCTAAATCCGGTGTATGAATTTGATTTTTTTAGGTTAGGTTAGGGGTCGTCCATAAACTACGTAGCCGATTTTAGGAGGAGGTAGGGGTTGTAAAAAATACTACGGTCATCCACGGAAGGGGGAGGGGGGGGGGGCATTTTCAATCAGATCTACGTAGCCTTTATTAAAACTTCATCAAGTAATTTATTATAATACATTATGTTAGATTGTAGAAAAAAAACAAGTTTATTTTCGTCACGCTGTAATTGCTATTGATAAAACTTGTAATTTAGAAATTACAGGGGGGCGATTCAGCCGACGATTTCAAATTCCTGGTCATTTTCCGATTTTTCACGGTCAAGTTTTTAAATTTTCCCGGTCAACTAGAAGTAAGATATTTATATTTGTCGCAAAACGCTTAAAATTAATTTTATTCAAATCTAAACATTCTTTAACACATCAGATCAAACATTGCAAAATAAACTAATCCTAAGAAGAATACTCTAATTTTCAATTAAAAATATCATTTTTTTACAAAAATTGGAATAGTTCAACTTACAATCAAAAAAATCAATTTACGATCACAAAAAAAACAACAGATTCCCGACAAAATAGTTCATTTTTTAACCAATGTGATGAATTTTCAAATAACATAAATCTTCAACCAGAACACCTAAATTTCAAAACAAGAAGATCAATTTTCAACTAAAAATATAAATATTTAACTGCAGCACTTCAATTTCCAACCATGAAGGTGAATATTCAATCAAAAAGAATAATTTCCAAAAAGAAAGAATCCTTTTCAAAGAAGAAATATAAAAAAATTACTATTACTGAAAAGATCAATCGCCAACGAAAAATGTATTACTCAAATTTTAAATTGAAAAAAATTGATGTTTAACTTAAAAAATGGATTTTTAACTGAAACTATGAAATTTTCAATTGGAATGAGTCAAACTTTCAGTTGAAAAAAATTACTTATAACCCAAAAAACTAACTTTCAACCAAGAAAAAACTAACTTTTTAAACAAATTATTACATTTCCACAAAAAATGATGAAGGATCGAATGAAATTGTAAATGAAAAAAAATAATTCTCAACCCAAAAATACAATTTTTCAACAGAATGGTTGAAATTCGAACGATAAATATATAAATTTTCAAACAAAAATGGAATTGTGACATTTTTGTCCTGAAAAAATAATTTTAAACCAGAAATAAGAGTTCTTTACTAGATGAATGTTTACTAAAATAAAAAATTTTTGACTGCATAACTTGAATTGTTAACCGTAAAGGAGAATTTTTGGAGAAGAATATTAACTTCCGAAGAAAACGATAATTTCCTACAAAAAATCGATTTTTCAACAAAATATGTGAAGTTTCAATGAAATTTTGAAATTTGAACTAGGAAAAATCAACATTCCATGAAAATGAAAGTTAAATTTTCAGTTGCAGTAATTGATTTTTAATCAAAACTTATGAATTTCCAGGTATAATAATTAATTTTCAAATTGATAGATGATTTTCAATCAAACAGATCAATTTTTAACCATAAAAGTTAATTTTCTACTAAAAAGGCAAACTTTTCACGAAGTACATATATTCTCAAAGAAATAGTTCCATTTTTTAAATAAAAAATCAATGATAAACTAAATACTTGAATTTCCACCAAAAAAAGATGAATTGTTTTTTAGCAAAGTAGTTACAATTACAACCAGAGGTGGATTTTCAATCGAAATAATGCAACTTTAACAAGAAAATTTGATTCTCAACAAACCGGTTTAAATTTCAAACAAATAGTTCATTTTTTCAACTAAAACTGGATGAATTCGCAATGGACAATGTAAAAAGCTTTCTATCATATTTCAGAAATATTTTTTCTTCAGAATACTACAAATTTTGAATTGAAGAAACGATTTTCAAAAATTCCTCTCTTCTAAATGTGAATTATATATTAGTTTAAAAGTTCCCGTTTCATTTTGTTTCTTGGTTGGCAACTTAATAAATATTTAATAATATTATTATTATGTAAAAAATTCCCTGTTCCGAGTGAAATTTCACCTCTTCACTGAAACTCCCTGTCCTAAAATGAAAACTATAATTATTTTCTGAAATTCCCTATCATCAATTCGATTATCAAATTTGAGTCAGTTAAAAAAATTTCAGAGAGCAACAAATTCGCAAAACTTTTTTCTTATAATGGAAAAAAAATTCTTCCTCTCGCGACGTATAGATATATTTATATATTTTGAGAATCAGATTAAAGGAACGTTACATTCTTCAAATCAAATGATCAGATCTATTTTTGATTCATAAAAAGATAGCTTTCATTTCTCGTATTTTTTTTTGTTGAATTTTTAATAGTCTAGTTTGAGACAAGTAAATTCCGGTTTTTAATTGAACTCCCGGTTTTCAATAAAGCTCCTAGTCATTTCCCGGCCAATAAAATTCCCGGTCTCCCGGTCAAGTCGCCACCCTGAATTATTATCAAGTTTACTTTCAGTCGAAAGAACTACGTAGTAAGGGGGGGAAGGGTCATTGAAAATTTCTACGATTATCTACGGCAGGGGGCGGGGGGGGGGGGGGGGGTCGAAAGTTGCCTAGATTTCGGCTACGTAGTTTATGGACGACCCCTTACCGAAAAGGAGATTCAGCATTAGTGCAGATTTTAGAATCTGCACTAGTCTAGTCCTGTATTGAAGGATAATTTGCGAAAGAATCGGGGTGTAAAATGGAAAATGCAATCAAGCGTTGATATCGGCATGATGGCTAATTTGCCAATTTGGATTTTCTGATTCCTGAAGGTAAATCCGGCATTGACAGTGTCGTAAAAGCGCAATACCAAAATGATTACGTGACGGTTCATTGGCTCGCTATTAAGCCCCTTGATATTTAACCCCGTAATTACCGCTATGTCACCCCGGCAATTATCTGACGGTTCACGAGCGAACGAGCACAAATATATGTATGTATGGGTGAATGTGTGTGGAAAAACGTGCACACATACAGATTTATTGGAGTAATACTTGCACACGTGTGGATGCCATAATAGAGCCAGACTCCAACCCCCATTGGGGTTTCCGCGGACTGTGATTTTCTGATTAGCGGTGGGTCGAGTGGCTGCGGTTAACCGTTGTTAGGTGGCGCTCAATTTGCATGCATAGGCTGGGATTCGAGATCCGAGTCCTCGATCCATCCTCAACCTCCAGCTTGATTCTCTGGTGTGAGACAAAAAATGAGAAAATATTCAAGAGGGTGTGACATTTTTTCACATTTTTCGAAATCCTTCTGAAAATGTTTCCATTCTCATTTCAAATCGTATTTTAGGTTAGGATTACCCTCTCTTCTCCATCTCTCCTCTTATTATTAGTAGTACATGATAAGAGTCTGGGTACTACCACATCTCTAGCCTCTTTATGTTTTTCCTTATCACACCTCTATCAATTGCATAACTGTTCTTTTTTACCCCTGTTCTAGTTTACTTCCTTTTCTTATCTTCCTCTATATTTTTATGCAAGATAAACCAAATCAACTTCCCTGAACTATCGACCAACTCCCTTCCCTCTCGATTTAGTACTCTTTCTTGGAATCCGTCCCTGTCCCATCCCCTCTTGAACTTTTTTTTCTCCTTCCCCTATATTTCTGTTCATGATGGACCATCTTGCCCCCTCCAATCTATCACCCATCCTCTTTATTCAGTACTGTTTTTTTAACTTGTACCAGTCCCATCCCTTCCTGCAATTCTATTATTTCCCTTACTTCTCTTTTAGCATTGCAATTCTTTTCCTTTTCCCCTGTATTAGTACATTTTCCTTCCTCATTATCCTCTATATTTTGCATTGCGGTTTCCCTTTCCTTCCTCTGCATTAGTATTCTTTCCTTCCACACCTTCCTTTATATTTCATCCAATACTTTGACTTTAGTGTCACTCCCTGTTCCATTCACTCCCTTGCTTTAATACCTCACCTTTCTCATCTCCTTGAATTGGAATCGTCCTTTTTCCCTCCGTATTAGGATACACGCTTTTCTCATCTTCTTTCTTATTTCCGTTTGAATCAAACCACTTACACTCCTCGAGTCTATTCACTTACTTTCTTTCTTCTACGTTTAAAACTGTTTTTCAATATTTTTCTAGTGGCATTCCTTTCTGCGCTCTTCTTTCCTTTCTCTTTCTCTTCTTATTGCATTCAAGTCTTGCTTTTTTCCATTATCTAAAATTGACTTATCTTCCTCATCACCCTCTTTATTCCCATTTTAGAGAAACCATCCAACTCCTCCAGTCTATTCTCTAATTTGTATTACTCTCAATGGTGGGAAACCGTCCTTCTCCTCTCTTCTAAGTTTTTTTATTTTCTAATGGGAATTGTCCCAATGCCATCTCCTTCTGCACTCCTTTTCCTCTCTTCTACCTACTTTTCTTGCAGTGGACTATTCTCCGTTTTCTTTCTGTATTAGTTTACTTTCTTCCCACACCTTCCTCTATATTTCTTTTGAACTGGTCTTCTCTTTCTTCCCTTCTGCACCATTTTTCCCATTTTCTTCCTCTTCTCCTTGCATTGGGGTCCTTCTTTTTTCCTCTTCATAAGTGATCTTTCCGCACATTATTCCCATTTACGATAAACCATCAATTCAGTACCGTTTTTGAAAATTACACAGTCTTAGACCGTTAATTCTGCAACCTTCCTTTCCTCTTTTTCTTCATTTATCGAATTTAAGTCTTTCTTGTTCGTCATGTATAAGTGTACTTTCCTTCCTTAAGGGGGTCTCCTCATCAGTGGTTCACAAAAAAGGTGGTTTTTTACGATTTTTTTTACCATGGAAACAACGGGTCCGCATCAAGTCACATGCGGCAAGTCTCACCTGCAGCAAGT